>CABFWO010005738.1:19724-43284 GCA_902155825.1 Timema genevievae | reverse complement strand
ATAAATCTGTGCCGGGACCGAGGATTGAACCCCGGACCACCAGCACAGAAGTCTGACACCTTACCCCTAGACCACCAGGTCACCCTTGAGATTATTAATTCATGTGTAAGATTAAATGATATATATTGTAGCAATATTATGATTTTTTTAGAGGATTTTTTTCATAAAAAGGCAAAAAAACTGAAATCAAGGTGGGATAGAAGGGAACGTGAGAAAAGGTAAGTGTTTTTGCAGTTTTTATATTAAACCATTTTTTCGTCCAAAATAGATATAATATCGCTCCAGTATAAACATAGAGATTAGTTTTCTTCACATGGTGATATAAACAATAATTATTGAATATTTGTAATGCTTATATTGGCATTTGATGATAACTTTTTACGACACCCTTGACAGATATTCAAGAAATGTTGAGGTCATCATGTGAAGAAATTTAAATTCTATGTTTTTACTGGAGCAATATTTTATTTATTTTGGCCAAAAAATTGTTTTTCCATAAAAACTGCAAAAATACTGGCTTTTTCTCTCATCCCCTTCCATCCCACCTTAACACGCGTTCCCAATCCCAACCCACATTTAGAGATTCATCGGTAAGTACCAGCGCCAGAGCGTAACCTGCGTGTAACGCACGAGTATCATGCGCCGTGATCACAATCTACAGGCCTGCAATATTACCATCTACGAATTTACCTCTATGAAGGTAAACAAGGTTGGCTAACCGTAACCTTAATTTGCCGTCGCGTATCGGTGAAAGTTGCTAAAAAATAGTTTACACGAACTATTAAGGGCGCGTTTCAACAGAGAGGTTTCATTTGGAAAATTTTAATTCGATTAAAAATTAATTTTTAGAAGGATTTAGAAAGATTAAAAAAGCGAACGAGTATAATATTATAAAAATGAAATTAGAGATGTCACACTCGAATCCTCGAATTCCTAAGGATATTCAAGATTCAAGGTTTCGAAAACATTGTATCCGAGATTTTACTTTGATTTTTCAAATATTGTTTTGGAATTCTAATAATGCTCGTTGATAGTTCGGTCCAAACATAACAAGGAAAAATATAACAACCAGACCCAAGACCATTAATTTAACTGAATGTATGAATGTTACAATATTTCATTATAGCAAAAATGTTTAAAATTTAGTTACTGTTTATATTTTTTATTTCCTCTTCTTTTTGTTTCCAAGATTTGGACTTTAATTAGAGATTCGTAGGCAAGATTCCCTAAGATTTATTTATTTAATTTATTTGAAGTATTTAACGTGAACTTTCTGAACCGAATAATTACATCAGCACACGAGAATTTCTATGAGCGAGTGTGGAAGGGCCTACCAATTCTACCGGGAAGGGTATTTTCCCATAACTTCCCGAGTTATTTCACATGCCACAATCGACATAGGACCGACGGCTTTACTTCCTTTCCGAAGGAAGTTGTGCTACGGATTTTTATCGCTCAAGAAAAATATGCTGACTCCGGTTGGGTTTGAACCCACAAAAATCGGATCCTGATGCGATCAATTTACCCCAAGATAAAATCGAATTTCTAAAATAATGAATTCGACCCAACTCCACTTGAAATATATCATCCCAGCCTTTGTGATATGGTAAAATGTTTTTTTTTATGGCTAACTCCGTTCAACCAACTTCAAAGTCTGAACCGTCTAAGGCGTCACTCTTACGTCAGATTGGCCTGCTTATGAAAGTGAGATCGGGGTTCGAATCCCGGTCGGGTATACTGAGGGTGGTTTTCTCTAAATGGTTTCCCTATCTCCTTACATGCAAATGCGGGTAGATCACCTTTAAAATGCTTCCATCCTCATCCCTACACTACAAAACACTTATCATCTAGGTCTATACGTATAACCTGAATATATAAGACGCAGTGATAAAAAATTAATATATTTTTACTGTATTTCTATGTTACATTATATTATTTCAATTTAGATCCATTCCTTATCACATCAGATTATTTTTTTTATGCATATCATTTTTTGTTCAATTGCAATCCTAACTAATTTGATTGTCAATTTAAATTAAAAAGTAACAGATGGGCGGAAGCCTTAAACTTAACGATACCCGCAAATGCGGGTACACTTCCTCTAAGTTCAATATAACTTTTACCCAATACATTAGCATAATTAGTATATAAGCGTATAACATGAACGGGTTGTAAGATACGGTGCTAAAAACAATTCACTATGAAATTATTATTTTTATTATTATTAATAATGTTTTATATTTCTTTCCATACTCAAAATGCAAATAAATTTTAGCTATGATATATGTGAAATGCTATGGTATATGTCAAATGCTTTAGTCAAATTAATACACTAGTAATATACTAGTAGGACTAGGGAGAAAGGCTTGGACTAAATTAAATATAAATAGAACAAATTAATTAAACTATTCGAGATAATAATTTACGAATGAGTCAAGGCAACTTTAAAAAGGTTAATAGCAACTGAACTAAGAGATAACATCGTGTTTCAGTTGTTTTAGTGATACGTCCCAACAAAAGGTGTGATAGGCTCCTAAGGGATCATGTTACAGATAGTTTCATAGTTATAAGTTTCCATTTATTTTCGGTATCTAACGCGCACTTTCTGAACAGACCGATTATATCGATACACGACTTATAATCTAACTTAAATCTAGAACAGACACAACAACCAGCCCCCGGCCGTTAAATAATCACCAATAATACACTTTTCGGCCATGCCAATAATCGAACCTGGCACCCTTATCTCAGTAGACAGACACTCTACCGACTGAGATAAGCTGTCGGAATCATATAGTTATAATCATTGGAAATGGAACATGATTATGCAAGTGATATGTTAGCTGAGCTGCAGGAGATATTCTATCTAATTATTATTATTATTATTATTAGCACCGCACCTTACTACCCGTTCGGGTTACACGCACTTACAATAATGCGTAATGGTAGGCTGATTGGGAGATGAAATGGAGGACCTACAGCTTAACGTGGAATCCGAACCACGGTGGAGGGCTGGCATTCCACACATTCACAAGTTGTGATTAATACACATCTTGCCAGAAGTGAAGGAAGGGTTTGGCAATCAGATAAATAGGTGTCGGGACCAAGGATTGAACCCCGGACACCCAACACAGAAGTCCGACACCTTCCCCCTAGCCCGCCAGGTCACCATCTAATTAGTAAATATGATCGAAATTAAGAAGTCAATTAATTCTTCTAGACCCACATCTTACTACCAGTTTGGGTTATACGCCTCTGCGCTAGTTACACTAATGTGTTAGGGATGAGGAAGGTTGAGTTTAGAGGAAGTGTACCTAAATTTGCGTGGAGGGAAAGTGGAAAACCGTTGAGGCAGTCCAGTCTATTGCGAGAGTGACGCCTAAAGAGGTTAGATCATACGGTCATTGAGGCGGGTAATCAACTAGTAAATGTAACAAATTACTCCTTTAGATGTCATAATTATATTTTCTCGACCCTTATTTTTCGTTAGATGAACGTTTATTCTTTGTTAAGTCATAGGTAATTAACGTGTAAGTACCAAGTTAGCTAAAATTAACACTTTCTGTCTCTAAGTTAAGGTGGGAGTGTAGTGGATGCGAGAAAAGGCCAGTCTGTTTGCAGTTTTTATAGCAAAACAATTTTTCGACCGAAATAAATAAAATATTGCACTAATAGAAACATAGTTTAATTTTCTTCACTACGGTGATATCAACAATTGCTGAATATCCATCATAAGCAAAGCGGCATTAGATGAAAAAACTTTTTAAATTAAGAGAAAAAGTTGTCATTAAATTCCAGAATACCCTTGGAAGATATTGAACAACTATTGAGGTCAACACGTGAAGAAAACTATACTATTTATTTGTACTGAAACAATATTTTATTTATTTTGACCAAAAAAATGTTATGATATAAAAACTGCAAAAACACTTACCTTTTCTCGCTTCCCCTAAATCCCCACCTTAAAGTTTTAATGATCGCTTTAAAGCTGGAAAATCCAAGATTTGAAATGTTTCCTTGACGCTTTAGATGAATTAAACTCCATTTAACGCTCGACGGTTTAACTCCGCACTCCTCCTTGTCCATCCCTTGCTCCCTGACGGTTCTCGAAAGTGGGTCAGATATCAATATTGAAACTTGGCCAGGAAGTCTCGTCTACCAAAAAGGAAGTAACATCCCGCAAGTTGTTTGATCTGCGTCTGTCCTGCCGGCTCAAGCTAACGTAAACAATGGAAGGTTTCTGGCATCCCGCGGGCAATAAGTCACAGTTTTACAGTTGATAGGATCCGTGGCAGAATAACAGTGGACAAATATCACACTTATAGCTCTAACAATAACGTGTCTGCCTACTGAGCTAAGGGTATTGGGTTCAAATTCCGTCATGGTAATACATTTATAGTTTGTGAAATTAGGCTTTCCCCTTTCACAGTGATGAATTGGTGGTCGGGAGCTAGATATTGTGTTTGTTCTAGGTTTAAGTTAGTTTGTAAGTCGTGTGCTGATATAATCAGTCAGTTAAGAAAGTGCACATTAAATACCTCAAATAAAAATAGAGGACGATTCTTTGGTTGAGTATTTTTTTTAGCACCGCATTCGGATTGTAATTACGTATATGTACTAATTACGCTAGTGTATAATATATAAGGGAGGTTGGATTAAGAGGAAGAGCGGAACCATTTGCGTGGAGGATAGTGGTAAACAATTTATGAAAAAACAGCCTCAGTATACCCGACCGGGATTCTAATCCCGATCTAGGGAAGAGTTGTTAGACAATCCGACCATTGATGCAGATTAGTACCCTATTACTTCAAGAAGAATGTAATGTTGAAAAATAGAAAATTCCTTGCGTCCTCCTGTTGGGGGACATTCCCCTTGAACCATCGAAGGAACCCCCCCCTTTAACCCCCATTAAAAAAATTGGATACGGCCTTGCATGAAATATATGGGAAATAAGTTACTTGGAAAACCAAAAGTACACACACCTTTTGTTGCTATTTTTGGGGTATAAAATTATATTTTCGAAGAAAAATCCTTCTCTGTGCTATTAAATTTGAATAAATTTGAATATTTTGATAATAGAAGAAGTGAATACAGAAAGATTGGACTCGATTTATTGCAATTTGTGAATTGTACATAGTTTCCATACAAACATAACCGTACATACCAACGGCCAACTGCGTAGGGTAAAATTCTTGGGATTATTTGACTCCCAAATGTAATTCAATCGATGCCATACTCTGTATAATATGTAGATCACAGTCTTCTCTTTAAAAAAATATCTACTTTTATGAGGGCTACAAGAGAAATTTCCACAGTCGAATTCATTTTATTGACTCACATCCACGAGAGGGGACTGGGTGAGTAAAAGAACACACCCCTCTAGAACTACGCCTAAGCGTAGTGTTAAGGGTGTGCAATAGAACTATTTAACGATCCATTTCATCACACAAGTGCTGTGAATGGTATTCTTAAGAAAGAGTTTCATCAAATGAGTTTAATTTTATCAATAAATAATTTGAAAAAGATTTTAAAAAGTGATTGCCTACACGAGTGTAATATATAAATGTTTTATCAAATTAATTCTATATCTATCATTCCAATCTTTAAAATAATTATATATTAGAGATATCAAATATCTTAATTAAAAACACGATCCCGCACTTTTGCTTTAAATTTGCTTTTTTTTTGTTCTATTTTTTTAGAAATAGTTTTTACTTATAGGCTATAGCTAACATTACTCCAAACAATTCTTGGCAGTGAATTTTCCTTGATATTTGAGTTGGATTGAAAATTATTACACATATTAGAAGATTATGTGGCAGTCGATCGGAAAGTCCAAATATATTAGTACCCCTAAGAGTATATTTTCTGTGATTACTGAAAACAACATTATGATTACGTATTTTAATATCGTTTCCTACAGGAACAGTGATGGGCTGGTACTTTATAGAAATGAAATTCCCTGATTAATGTAGAGTCTATAATTTTTCAGAACAAATTTAAGTTTTTTTTTTATAAGATACATTCCCAGCAAGATAATAAAGTTTAACTAGTGACCATTTGAAATGTTCTGTGGCGTAAGAAACGTCATCAAATTAGTCAAGTTTGACTAATATTATTTAAATGTCTAAGAAGAAACATCTTTATTGTTTTGTCAAAAGAAATTTAGTTTCAAATTATTTCATTGTCGTCTTGTTGATGCTATACAGCAGCCTAAAAGAAAATTAAAGGAAAATTAATCGTTAGAATATAGTGTTCATTATTGATAAGCTCAAATTTTATTGACAAATCCGAAAGAATGCGAATATATATATATATATTATATTATATTATATATATATATATTTTTAAATGCATCAACATCAAGTGTTATAGGAGAGTTTTCGAAAAAGGATTAGCTGTCCAAACAAGTGCCCATTTTAATAAAATAGCCTTTTAAAAAATGAAATCTTATTCAAAAAAGTTTGAACTTATCGCGGACCCCATTGGCCCAGTAGCTACACCCCCCACCCGCCCCCACCCTGCACGACTCACCATGTTGGCGGGGTCCCCGGTGTAGGGCTGAGCGTCACCACTGGCCCGCCGGCTGCCCCCGGGGGTGGAATGGCGTCGGTTCCGCCCCTGGTCACAGCCAACCCCGTAGTCCTACGCACAACCACACAGTGCAGCACAATGGTTCCAATACAGCAGCATATAGGGAGGTCGGGGTTCGAGCCCCCGCGGCCGATTGGGCTCTCCACAGAATAGCAATCAATCAGAAACCCAAATTGGTGAACGAGTGGTCCAAGGCGTTTGATTCACATTGCCCTCGGTCACCGTGATTGGGGGTCAGGGTTAGAATATTCGGCTGTTTGCACCAGAGGGGTTGCTCTTCTCGAGTGATTTTACTTCCCTTTATCCACGAAAATTCCCGCACACGTGATCTTACAGTATAAGGCGTCAAACTCATGATAGACTGGTTTGCTGCTGATCGGTGGGTTAAAGTTTGAATCTCGGCCAGGGTAGTTTTCTACGTGTTATTTACCATCTTATTTTTATCATTCCCTATATTCACGCTAATGAGGGCTCACTTCATTTAAAAAAAACTCCTCATACTTACACAAAATATTAAATCGTTAAATGACCCATTCGGTAAAACGTTTAAAATGAAAAACATACCAAATGTATAGCTTATACATTGCTAACGACACCCTATGTCAAACCAGAAGCTACCATTGTGCTGCAAAGGGGGAGTTTAGTTCCCCCGGCTGTTCCGACTTCGACCCCCGCCAATCGAGGATCGCTCAAATACAATACATACGTAATATTCCATTAGCGTCTCTGATACTCCAGTTTACAAGTAAGGTTTGGTTCATATTTCAAACAATTAGATTACTGAAACCACAATTTACTAAACAAACTTTACCTTTATGGAGAACCCAATCGACAGTAGTACAGTATATTGAATGCTATTAAAAACTAAAAGATAATATACATTTACATTAAATGGAAAAATTTTTATATATAAAAGTTTGTTATGAAATAAAGTGTATTATTTAATTTTAATATACATACAAACAATAAAGTTATTAGTTTATTTCTAATTGTATAAATTAACTATTTAATATTAATTGACAAAAGTTTTAAATCTTATTTTGCTGGATGAAAATAAGCTAATTAGTTTATATTAATATTTCTAAATATTATGGGTGCTTTTTTAAATAATAAATAAAGCATGCTCAATTTAACAGCATGTATTTAATCATCATAATACAGAAACCCTTAATTTACTAATAATAATACTTCAATTTTGATGAACTAGACCGAATAAGAACTATTCAGAAATAGTGAAATACTTACATTACTACAAAAATATTGCTATTATTTGTGTCATGCTGTCGTCAATAGAGTCAGCGTTCTTATTGCCTTATATATATAGATCCCTTTACTATTTATGTAACGTTCTTTTGTAGAGCAAGGCAAAACAAAGAAGACAAATTGGGAACTATAGCACTGCCATCTAGATGTGGGAATGTGAACTTATCTATTAAGTAAAGTGATTAATTGTAACCAGGAGAGTAGCTTTCCTATAACTTGTGCATTTATTTGTCCACACGCCATCTAACCAATTACATTCCACGTAACCAGCGGCACACTCAGAGGGGAGGAGGGACGGTGGGGAAAGGCGAATGGGGCACTCAACCCCCCCCCCACCTCCCTCCCCGAAGATCGTAAATAATTTAAGTAAAAACTTGAATCATACGAAATAAAACTATAGTATTGAGCAGTGGTATTCAACCTGGGGTACCTAGAGACATCTTAGAAGGTACGTAAAATTTATATAAATAGTTTCACAATAAACACTAAATAATAAAGGCCAGATTTAGGGTTATTCACAAGAGACCTGGACGTAAGGAAGGGTATGCTATTTGAGAGCGCCATTATTTCTCTTTATCACTCCCTTAGATGTAAATTAAAGAATATGTATAGCTTGGATTATGAACCAACAAATTTGGGGGCTGAAAGTTGAAGATAAATTATATCGGAAGGGGGGGGGGGTTACAAGAACACATAAGGGTGAATACCACTGATATAGAGCACTGAAGATGCGTCAAATGTTAACGATATTAAATTGTATACCAGGCTTACGATTTGACATTTAAAAAAAGGTGTACCAATTTTTACATTAAAGGTGTCCTTAAAATTCCAAATAAGAGAAAGGTACGGAAATAATTGCTTCCATACATTATATGCCTCTCCCTTTCCTACAACCCCCACCCCCTTCCATTTTTCACTTTTATCGTCAAAATATAAATCATGGATACACCAGTGAATGTAATTCGTAGAAGGTTGAGGGAGTTTCAATGATTAGAGGATACGAGGAAATATTGGGTTCTAGATTTTAAATAAAAAGAATATTTAAAACGTTGAAATTTGAATTTGTTTTACAGCTATGATACTGTTAATTGATGATTCCACCCCAACGTAATTATGGGACAAACTTAGCAACCAGACCCTAGAGCATTAGTTTAACACTTAACTGAATGTATGAATATTCGTGAATTTAGAAATGGTACCTGGACACCAGAATCGAACCTGGGTACGACTCCCGTATCCAGATGTCATATTTCATTCTACAAATATGATGTTGATACAGCCATTTCAGTGACCTAAAGATGATTTCGATCTTCTAATATTCGTTAGTTAGGTACAATTAATCGTACAAGTGCTTGCTTTCTTGCATGAATGTATGAATGTAATAGTGAATAAATTATAACAAAAATAAGTTAGAATTTTGTTAATTTTACTAATTTATAAATATATGTGCAAAAAACACTTATGTTCACCATGTTTTCTGATATTCTTATTCGTAAATTAATGTATTTGGTCCTGTTTATTTTTAGCACGTCTTACCTGTTCGAGCTATACACATATGTACTAATTACACTAATGAGTTAAGGATAAGGAAGGTTGAATTTATAGGAAGTGTATCCGCATGTGCGTGTAGAAAGAGTGGAAAACTATTTTAGGTAAAACTACCCTCAGTAGATTCGACTGGAATTCGAACCCCCGATCTCCCCGTAATCAGCAGACCAATCGTCCAGCACGTGAGTGACACCATCAGACCATTCGACCACTGAAGCGGGTGGTCCTAACTGAAAACTCATTAATTTCTCCCCCGTACCTCGGTGATGAACGACCGCAATCTCTGAAAGTTGACTGTAGCGATGTACACACCGTCAAGAGATGATCGATACGCTAGAGAGAGTTTCCTGGATATGTCATGTTTAGCAAGTCATCTACCGTGCGAGATGCATCCATCATATCCTCGACGCGCGGACAGTCGGTGTCCTCGGACCACGGTATTGGGGGTAAGAAGGGGTGGGGGAGGGCCCCACACACCAGCACGCTTGCTTGCAGTTGTTTGTCTGGCGGGAGGGTAGCCCGACAAACACATATAGGGGGAGGGAGGGTGTCTGATGGTTGATGATATCCCATAATGTACATTACACAGAACAAACACAATCAAATCAAAACTATAGTCCAATTTTCATATGAAGAAACTTATCTGACAGCTATAAAACCCTATAAGATAATCTATACGTTCCCGTATTCATACATAAGGCTATGGGATCTACAGCCTTACTTTCAATAGATATTATCAATAACAACATTTATTTATTTGTATTTATTTGAGGTATTTGACGTACACTTTATGAACCGACTGTTTATATCAACACATTAGAATTTCTATGAGTGAGAGCGAAAGTTTCTACCAATTTTGCCGGGTAAGGTATTTTCACTTACCTTCCCAGGTTATTGTACATGCCCACAGTTAACATAGGACCAACGGATCTACTTTCCCTCCGAAGGAAGTTGTGCTACGGATTTTTATCGCCCAGGAAAAATCCGTCGACCTCAGCTGGGTCTGAACACACGAACATCAGGTTCTGGGGCAAGTACCTTACCCCAAGATCACCGAGGTCAAAAACAACACTAATAAAATAGTGAACTGTTATCAATGGTGGTCGCAAAAAAAACCCTTTGTATTTTCTGAAAGGTCTTTTCTATGAAAATTGGACAGAAGTGATGGGTCGGTTACCGGTCCGTCCTGTTCATTAGCTGAATCTAGGTGATCGCCTAGGACGCTAAAGTCCTTAGGGCGCATTCTAACCAAATGTAATTATTTTAGTGATCGAAAACAAATATTTAAATTAAATAAGAAAATAATTATTTTTAAATAAAGAAATACCATTTAAAATTGTATCTAATATTAAAGATTTATTTAAAAAAGATTGATTAACAACAAAATTACTCTTGTAGTACTCTTGAGGTATTAGTAAGTAAATGGGAGGTTTTTTAGATCAACTGAGATAGGACTTGGATTAAGGATAGACGAAAATCTCCTTTCATTTAAGCAGACCTAACCTAACGTAATATAATCTAGCCTACCTATAATCTAACCTAACCTAACAATCAGGCGATAGAACAGACAATGGCGACAGAAACGCGAGTCAGAAGTAAAACAAACATACAAGGTAGTCCCACGCCCTTGGAAAGTTACCCGCACAGGTTGTCACACAGTATAAGACGTCAGGCTCGTAAAACCCTGAATTGATTGTTAATATGAGGTCAAGATTCGAATCTCACTCTGGTGAAAGAAGGGTGGGGTTTTGGAAGTGAATTTAAGTGTAATTCTACAAGTTATTGTGGGTGCACTTCCTCTATACAATCTTCCTCGTCCTTACAACTTAGATTAAGTCAGAAATTAGAATTTCTGACAAAAGTTTCTCTCCCCCCAAAAATTGGAAAAAATTGTTAGTTTTGTGTCAAATATAAAACTATTCCAAACTGCATTTATTTTTCAACATTTCATAATCACAAAAGTAGAGTGATAAAAACTGTTAAAATTAGAGGCGATTATAAACTGGTTAAAAAAAAGAACGAAGAGTCTTATTTAGACTAAACATATAAAGGAAACAAATCTCATCGACATTTAATGTCCTTAATTTAGCAGTTTTTAACAAATGACAATTACCACACACACGCAAATGAAAGAAGGTATTTGTGGGTAGGACCCTATTGACAGTAAGAAAACGGTATAAAGGAATATTTTTTCTTAGAAAATATGAACATTATTGCGGTCAGATTTGATTACATTTCATTAGGGGTAGTATTATTTCTTAGGTATTGATAATATCTATTAAAAGGGACAGATGCATATCACATTAATTAACGTATGGTTGGTATTTGAAAGTAGTTTTAATAACTTTTCTGTTTACAAGATACTGTTCTACCCCATTCTACTCATAAATAATATCTAGGACGGAAATGATTTTGACAGGAGTATATATTTAACTTTAGAAATTTTATTTTTCATATTATTATTTCCGGGTGCAACTTAACGAAAAAGTGATTTAAGAGTCAATATAAAGCCTTGGTAACGGGTGAATAATTAGTAACACGAATACGATTGAAACATTTGTCATTCGTAAACAGTGATATTGAGGTAAGATTAATAGTTCTTTCATGTTTATATAGCTACGTTTCAATTTTATTATAATTTAAAAAACACAAAAAAATAAGTTGTTCCACTGGTCATAATTCCGTGGTTTTATAAAGTAGAATACAGAAAACCGCACCACGATACGAAGTCTGTTTAGAGCTGTATTACTTAAGGTGGGAGTGTAGGTGTAGGAGACATGGGAAAAGGTCAGTCAGTGTTTTTGCAGTTTTTATAGCAAAACATTTTTGGACAAAATAAAAAAAATATTGTTTCATTAGAAACATAGGGAGTTTAACTTCACATAGTGATACTTACAGTTCTTAAATATCTGTTATGAGCATAGCGGTATCAGATGAGAAACTTTTTAAATTATGATAATTTTTTAAACTAAATTCCAGGACATTCTTGAAAGATATTCAACTACTATTAAAGTCACAATGTATAGAAAATTAAACTCTGTGTTGACAAGAAAATAAGTGTTTTATTACAGAAACTGCATACACACTACCCTTAATTCACGTTTTCTACACTTCTCCTTAAGTCAAAATACTACGTAAAGATATTATTATATAAAAAAGAGGACCAATTATTATAGTACAATCGATGCGCGGCCAGCCCCCCTTTCACTAAAATTAATATCGATCCTATTGAAATTTAATCTCTCCAATAGTAACTGTAGTAATAAGTAAAATCACTGAAAAACCACACTAATTCTGAGAGTTGCTCAAATTGTCCACTAACTATATTAATTCCTTCAATTAATATCTTATAAATAATTTGATAGGCCCGTTTCCGGTAATAGAAATTACGAGGAAATAACTGAACAGATTATGACAAACGACCACTCATTTTAAGAGTAAGGAGTCCAGGATGTCGGGAAAAATAGTAGTTTTCCACGAAAACCCGATTTTAACAGAGAATTTTCAGTTTTTCTTTCTTTGTGTTATCACCATGGAAACCGTTATTTGCTGCATGGCTGTAAATCTCTAAATAAAATATAATTATTATCTCTTTGGCTAGAAAATAACAACTCAATCTTTATTAATTTTATTGGTGCGAACATATCACAATTTTCTCTTTGGATTAATATTTCTCCTTGGATGCCTGTCATAGCACATCTAAATTGAGACTCCTAAACTGGGGAAACATTTCTATTTCATTGGAATGTTGTTATCGGTAATTCGCATTTAAATCAATAATATTGAGCATAATTCGAAAATTAAAAGGCTAAGTTGTTAAGTTCGTGAACATATTGTCTACGATTTGTTTCACGCATGATAAAATAATGTTTAAATATGTTTAGGTATGTATTATAAGCTCAAAAACGATCAAATTATTTTGAATAATGTTAAAAAATAGCCATTTTAACTAAATAAGTATGAGTTTTGGTGATAATTTTTTTTCAAATACTGGATTTTGTTGTTCATTTAATTCAAATATGGGGTTTTGATGTTCATTTTAGCAAATAGTAACACAGTACAAATATATTAGTTAAGCTACGTTTTCATTTTACCGCTTAATTTTGAGGATATGATATTTAAAAGTAATGTTTTGTGTACCCCATCTATCTTCTCACATTCTTACAAATACATTAAGTTCAGTTATGTTGCCATGTTGATATTTAATTTTGAGAGAATACTATTTCAAAGTACCGTAATATTTGAGTTTCACATCTTTATTTTCGCATTCTTTCTCTTTATCAGACTCTCCCACGCTCTCACACACACACTCTCTCCCCTCACACACACTTACACACAAAATCACTCTATAAAACTCTCTCTCTAATATAATCCTTTCTTATTCTCTCTCACACTTTATCCCTCTCTCTCACACACTCTCTCCCCTCACATACACTCTTTATCACATAGTTTCTCTCACATTATCTTTATTATACTCTCTTTCTTAAGCTCTCTCTCGAACGTTCTATCTCTTGAACGCTCTCTTAAACTCTCTCTATCTCAACCTCACTCTCTCTATCTCACTCTCTCTAACTCACGCTTTCTATTTCACTCTATCTCACTATCTACCTCATTCACTCTCAAATATTCTCGCTCTCTTAATTTAGCTCTTTAACTCTTTCTTTAACTTTCTCTCAATCTAATTTTATCTCTCTAAACTAATCTCTCCCTCTCTAACTTTCTCTCTCAAACGCCCTCACATTTTATCTCACTTTCACACAATATCTCTCCCAAAATTTTACACTCTTTCTTTCACACACACACACTTTATCCCGCACTCTCCCTTACTTATTCTCTTTCTCTCGCTCACACACACTCTCTCACTTTCTCTCACACACACACACTCTCCCCTCCTACACTCTTTTTCTCTTCTCCCAGTATTTATCTATCTAACACATACACATACTCTCAATATCACTCACTCGATCTGTCTCAATTGCTCATTCTCAGTCTCTTACGCTCATTTTCTCACACTCACACTCTCATTTTCACACTCACCCACACACTTATACAATCACATAATCAAACACTTACACTCTCATTTTCACTATCACATTTTATCACTCTCTCTATCATATATATTGTATGATTAGCCCGTTTCCAGTTATATAAATCACGAGGAAATGACTGAACCGATTTTGACAAACTAACATTAATTTTAAATATTATAGAATCAGGATACCGGTAAAAATAATGGCCTAAAATTAAAACCCAATTTTCCTTGCAAGTTTTCCAATTTTTTTTCTTATGTGTGGGCAGTGGTTCATCTGTACAATAATTCTTTATTGACATCACCATGGAAACCACGATTTGTCTATAGCTGTATATTGGTAGATAAAATATTTATCTTTGATTAAAAATAATATCAGCTCAATCGTTACTTGAGTGGTTTGGTGCAACGAATAGATAGAGATCTGAGGGATGGGTCATTTTAAAGCTCTCATCGGGGCGTGAAGGGGCAAAATATAAGTTTTTATTCAAATTAAACACCTAAAACGAAATATATACGTAAAATTGATAGCGTTGGACGCTTAAACTTTTAACTAAAAAGTGGGTGAGGGCTTATTATATAGATCCTTTCCCAATAAAAAGTTTAAAATATATTTTAGTGCAATAATCTGCAACGATCCACTAGTTGTTTCTATAACTGAACTAAATTACTCCAGTAAGCATGAATTTTAAATATTTCACGCTTGATATTGTGCTGTGTTGAACTGTTGTTTTGAGTCTATATTTTGGACATGATTTTAAAATGAAGCTTGAGGGTTTTTACTGAGAAATAATTACTTGGCGATGTTGAAATACATTACTGAATAGATTATATTACTTAGACATAAATTACTAGACAAGTATCAAACACAATATTTAATATAATATATATATATATCTTATCATATAATATAGATAGGTGGGTCGTAGCCAATAAGTACCAACCCCGGATTTACATCTGCAATTAAAACCTCTTGCTTCTGCACGCACTCACGCAAATAATTTGGAATGTGCGATAGCGCATCTTATTCATTCAACAGCGGCGTCTTGTGCAATGTTGCCCGGGGGTGTGTGGGGTGGGTAAGGAGAGGACTGTTTATTTTGCTCTGTGTCTTACTACCCATCCGGGCTATCCGTGTATTTATACTGATGGGGTAGGGATGAGGGAGATGTATAATTTAAAGGAAAATATATCCACATGTATGTGAAAAGAGTGACCGGAGGGATAATTTAAGAAAAAAGCCACCCTCAGTTCACTTGGAGATTTGAGGTTTGGGCATTTACCTTGAACAGTAAATTTGAACCTCTATCTCCCCGTCACCTCAAACTAAACAAGACAAGACCAACTGCCCCCCCAAACTTCCTTACATACACACATGTTCCCACGCAAACCAAGCCCTAAAGACAACTTATGATACATTAATTAATTACTATAATATTGACACTTACTATTGTAACCATATTAGAACCCACTTCGGCTATAGAATAGTCTAAGGCGGCACTCTCGCAAGGGACAGGACTGTCGATGGGATAAATTTCGAATCTCGGTCGGGTGTACTGAGAACATTTTTTACTCAATGGTTTTTCCCTCTTCCTCCATGTGAATTAGGGTAACATTCTTCTAAAATTAAACCTTTCTTATCCATAACACATTAGCGTAATTAATTCACATGTGTATAGCCCGGACAAGTAGTGAAACATGGTGACAAATTTTTTTTTAATTATGTACCCCATATTAATCAAATTTCAAAATCCAATCAATCCTCTCTATACACATTATTTTTATTAATTAATCTCCTCCCACTGGGTGGATATTGTTCCCCAGGGGAAAGGTCACCGGTACGTCATTGTCATCCATTAATGGACGGTTATAATTAAACAAGAGTAATGATTTCTTAGAAAGCATTATGTTGTGATCAAAATAGCAGCAACAACAACAACAAAGTGTCCACTCATTAGGTCAGAGGGGGGGAAGATCACCGCTGCACGTGTTGGAGAAGCAAGAGTGAAAGGGTTGGTGGGGAGGGGGAGGACGCGTGACGTCACGATGAGAGGGAGGGGAGGTTGCGTCCGGTGGCGGTACCTGGTGGGCGCCGTCAAAGTCCTCGTCGTTGGAGAGCGCCAGGTCCGAGGTTCGTTTGTCGAGGTGCGAGGATGACCCCGGAGAGCCCGGCCAGTCGCCGACGGCGCGGCCGCTGCGAACAACCAGCGCTCCTCACAGACACTGCCGCAACTAACTCTATTGCTTATAAAAGACATCGGTGGCTCAATCGAGTCGAGCATGTAACTGGTCTATACTCTCCCTCCCCCTTTTAACTTCTCTAATCAAATCTAGACCCCTTGAAGAAAATATGAATGCGTGAGTTATGAACAATTAAGCTTGATAACTCGTTATTGAAACCATAAAAGCAGCAGAAGTAGGTCAAGCTGTACCGTAAAGCACTAGTGATGTATTTAAAAATCAAGATCTAAACAGTCTTATTTTCATAGGAAGGACCTTATCTGACAACAAGAAAAGTTACTAGATATACTTTTGTTTATTCATATTTCAAGTCATGTGATCTACATCTGTTTATTTTGATAAATATTATCTATTACTTTAAAACCAGACCCTTAGAGAATAGTAAAATGCTATCAATTTCTGCCGCAAAAAAATAAAAAAATAAAAAAAAAACTGTCTTGCATTTTCTAAAAGGAACTTCCTACGAAAATATGATTGTATGTTGCATACACAGAAAATTAAAGGGTCTACATTTCATTAGATCAACGTATATATCTACAGGACCAAAATATAAATCTAGTGCTTTTTTTAAAAAAATTCTTAGGAAAATAACATTCCTTAAATGACATCATTTTCTAAAGTAGCAATAAATAAAAATTGGTTTCTAAGACTCAAAGCCTAATCTAACAATTTTATTTTCTTAACATTTATATTTTTTTCACACTACATTGCTTTTAACCTGACCTGAGCTTATCTCGACAGATTATACTATGACCCTATTCAAGCAAAATCATACTAAGATCAAGCAAGGTAAACTCGGTAACTTTCAGGATGAACGAGGGGTGCCCGATTATGTATCGAATGTTGTATTTTACCCGCAAACATCAATCTAATATTTCACATTTACTACATAATCGTAAAATATCAATCTAATTATTAAACACAAAATATTAAAGTCTGACTAAAGAGGTTAAATTTAATTTAGTTTCTTATTTGTACTAAACCTTCCTATCATTATTCACACCAATTTTCGTAGTATTATATAATTTATGTATAGCAAAACTATGGGTGGTATACAAGAACGTTAGTGAATGCTTAGTGGACCGATAGTGTGGTCCCGAGCACACTATCGCTCCACCTTTTAACCTATGATGACGCAAGCAAACCCACGCTAGTGTCCACTAAGCATCCACTTAGTCAAGTTCTTGCAAACGGCCCTAAGACATGATACCACTCGAAAAACGGTCAGTTGCAATAATTTATTTTCCGGTACGACTCTCATGGTTGATTCAGATGCACACGCTTTGCAATGTATACTTAGTTTAGACTCAATCTTAAAGACATTTCAATAAATACGAAAAATGTGAAAGCCACTATTATTTTAAAACAAGCCTCATTATTGTTTAGTTGTTTAGTTTACTATATTTATTACACAACTATTTACTATAAAATAAAAAAATAATATATCATTCACTTTTAAGAAAAACAATATAGTTTATGTTTATAAACAAACACCAACGCTATTACCTTAAAAATTTTTGAACATAATTTTGATATGGTTGAAATCAAACCAATTTTTTTTAAATACTATAAGAATGTAAATAAATCATTGATATTATAGAAACACCCATACAAAATATATACGCGATGTCCCAAAACTCCTGAAAAAAAGTGCACAGCTGTCTTCCCCTTGAAAAGTTAAAAATGAAATTAATTGTTAGAATATAATTAAAAAAGTTTATAGGAATATTCATTTTTTATTCTTGTGCTAGCAATGATATAGTAAGGTCACACCCCTACAACATTCCATTTACTGCGGTAAATCAATTCCAATAAAAATGCTTGAGAGACTATGTGATTCACTGAACCTATGTGGTGCACTGTAGTGGCGTGGTCCTACCATAACCCACACGAGCTATAGGTGGCACACTGTAGTGGCGTGGTCCTACCATAACCCACACGAGCTATAGGTGGCACACTGTAGTGGCGTGGTCCTACCACATCCTACACGAGCTATACGTGGCGCACTGTAGTGGCGTGGCTCCTACCACATCCTACACGAGCTATAGGTGGCACACTGTAGTGGCGTGGATCCTACCACATCCTACACGAGCTATACGTGGCACACTGTAGTGGCGTGGCTCCTACCACATCCTACACGAGCTATACGTGGCGTGGCTTCTACCACATCCTACACGAGCTATACGTGGTGCACTGGCGTGGCTCCTACCACATCCTACACGAGCTATACGTGGCGCACTGTAGTGGCGTGGCTTCCTACCATAACCCACACGAGCTATAGGTGGCACACTGTAGTGGCGTGGTCCTACCATAACCCACACGAGCTATAGGTGGCACACTTTAGTGGCGTGGATCCTACCACATCCTACACGAGCCATACGTGGCGCACTGTAGTGGCGTGGCTCCTACCACATCCCACACGAGCTATAGGTGGCACACTGTAGTGACGTGGATCCTACCACATCCTACACGAGCTATAGGTGGCACACTGTAGTGGCGTGGCTCCTACCACATCCTACACGAGCTATACGTGGCGCACTGTAGTGACGTGGCTCCTACCACATCCCACACGAGCTATAGGTGGCACACTGTAGTGGCGTGGCTCCTACCACATCCTACAAGAGCTATATGGGGCACACTGTCGTGGCGTGGCTCCTACCACATCCTACACGAGCTATATTATACTATACATACTATATTTTGTAATGTTATTATTCACTTTATTACACACTTCCCCAAATTCTCTCAGTTTGACAATTAAAATTTAATCTGCTGTGCACCTTTTTTAACTATGGATTTTTCGACACACTATATATTTGATTTACACAACAAGATGCAGTCGAGCTATGCAAGTTAAACGATTAGTATCATCATCTTGTTCTTTTGGAATTGAAATAACATAAAGAAACCAAACATTATCTTCTGCTTCACTTCTCTTCCCTATCCATGCCTCCCTCTCCTGATTATATCAACATTCTACAAATCCCTCATAAAAAGATAAAACGTGTCCAACATTTTGCTGTGAATTGTTCAAGAATATTGCCGAGGTGATGACGTATAATGAATGAAATGTGATTGGTCACACGCGAATCGCAAAAAGTTAGGATATGAATCTCCCATGAGCATGGACCATCTTACTGCAAAAGGTGAATACCACCTACAATTTTCTATGTGTGCCTGTCTCGCTACTTGAGGTTAAATTCGTAGCTACAAACTTAGATAACTTTGTAACGGTTAAAAGAGCGCTGACCATATATCGCGGGTATAGTTTATGGCTGTTGTATTCTATTATTTCTAACAAAACAATAACCTCTACATCTATTTTATGAAATCCTCTATGGCTATTGAAAATCTTGAATACAAGTCACATCAAGTGGCACAGTGGGAGTTGTCAACACTAGTATTCCTCACCTAGTCCCGCGGCCGGAGGTCGTGGGTTCAGGCCCCAGACACACCCCCGAGTCCTCGCTAGGGGTGCGAAACTCCTCCGTTTCGTTAAAAGGTTCGAAGGTGGTGGCCCCTTCAACCAATACCGGGAACTTGCACGGTCTGGAGGGGGTGGCGTTGAAGGAGGGCGGCGGCTGATAAAATCAGGGGAGGGAGGGGGGTGAGGAACTTGACACCCTGAGCTCTATCGGCCTCAAGTTAGGGAACACGCTGTGCAGTGTTCAGGAATGTTCTCAAGTTAGTTTCCTGTACGATACAACTTTTGATATTCCTCCTGTAATTTTCTTTACGTTTATATGTGTGTTTGTAATGTTGGCTAAACTAAAAGTATCTATTAACTTAAATCAGTGGAAAAATGACCCTTGGACATGGGAATCGAACCCGGGATCTTTGATTTAGCACGCCAATACTCTACCACTGAGCTATCCAGGATTTTTACCGTGATCAGGGTCATTGTCCACTCATGGTTAAAGGCTGAGTCTATGGTGGACGTGTGGAATCGTCAGCTAAATATAAACGACCAATAATATCTCGAGATATCTCGTTATCGCTAGCTCGCGATACTTTTTTTCGCTCATAATTATGTAGCTTATGATTTCACACGTCCCTCACAGACTCAGCCACTAAACTATGAATGGCGAGTGACTCTGAGTACGCTATGAATCCTGGATAGCTCAGTGTTAGAACATTGACTCGCTAAGTCAAAGGTCCATGGTTCGATTTCCATGGCCTGGTGTAATTTTTCAACTTATCTAAATTAATTGAAAAAGTGGTTTCTTCGATATGGACAGTGCCACAATTAAAACGATTTGAAATCTGTATATTGATATTTACTAATCGTATCGAGTTAAAGAAATAAACTACACAAAACTCTATATAAAATAGTTTGTTTACCCAATAATCTGTTAGTGAGTCTATAACTGTTCTGTAGTGTAACCAATTGAAGCTAGTTTAGTGTAATAGTTAAAGCACCATTCATTTACCATGATGGTAGCAATCTTGTCGCTACCGATTACACTATGATCGCAACTTATAAGCTACACCATAATGTAATCGGTCTAGGTAAAACTACTAAATTTGAGGATTGACAAAATATACACGTGTATGGTTTCAAAATGTTATCAGTCTCTAAACTATATAGACAATCTAAATAAGTATAGGTATATATTTTAAAAATTGTAACTAGATGAATAGTGTAGTTTTTTAATCGTTACTGATTAAATTGTGTAGGTCCTGTACACTTCTAAAAGTAGATATAACATTTGATGGATATAGTTTTAATTGGATTGCTTGATGAATATTATTTTCTTTAATAAATATTAAAGATTCTGATATCAAATATAAAAGATTTTTATAGTAGTAAAATTAATACTACCATAATTTGATACTTGTTCTATCACTATATTATGAGTAGCGTGATTAATTGTATTGCAACAATGATTTGATGTTGAGTTAAAAATAACTAGTTCAACGCAGATATATCCAGTGTAGGGCCTCATAGTTTTATGGATTAAAACAATGTGCTTTTAAGATTTGATATGGAATTCTGTTTAGTGTTTTATAAAGGACTATAAGAGATTGTGTAGGAACATCAAAGAAGATGTAAAATTTATGTAACAACCCAAACTGTTGATATTTAGAAATAAATATTTAAAAATGGTGTAGTGTTGAAAAAAATAGAGAAAGATCTCTAAAAAATTGCAAACATTATTTATGATTTATAAAATCTCGAAAAATAATGTTTGGGGATAGTAAAAACAAATTTAAAAATGTAAGAATAATTCCCGTTACAAAACTGGCCATACCAAATTTAACGATAAAGTTTTTTTTTACTAGTAATAGTTTGTATGTCAAATCAATTAAAAAAAACCATTAAAACGTGTTCCCTAGCTTTTAGCATATTGCGAAGGAAACAACAAACAATATAATAAATAAATATGACTTTCAAAGAAAATCTATTAAGTGTATGCATAAAACATAGAGTATAAAATAAAAAACTTACTACCCAAGGTAATCTACTTACAACAGAGAAAGAAAATAGTAGGGCATTCACTGAAAAGTAACGTTATAGAACATCGCTCAGAAAATCTACGATTATCTATTATGTCAGCCGTTTTAAATTTGAGTTTCATAAAGATTGAAAGTTTCCCTTTATGAATAATAAATTCTTTTTAATTTGTCTAAAATGTTTTTGTTTACGTGTGTAGTAATTTAAACCTTGTAAACTAAAAAAAGAAAGGGAAACTTTTTTTTCACGACACAACAATATTTATTTTAACTTTTAATGTTCTATTTTTTGTGCACAAAATATGAATTATAGTATACATATTCAATTAATATAATGTATATATTATATATATTATCAAACAATTTTCAAAGTATAAAATTACAGCTGTATAAAGCGAAATATAAACAAATGGTTTTATTACTTTTGTTCAAAACACCTATACAGTGTTGCTATTAACTTCAAATAAAATATAAAACATAATTTCGACTAGTACTACATTTATAAATTAAATATGGTTTTAAATTGAAATATTGTATTTTAATATTAATTTATTAGGTTTGTTGGCTGGCATTAGTTAATAGTAGATGTATGTCAGTAACTTTTCTTTTAATTAGAACTGACAAACTGTCTAAACGTAGGTGAGCAAAAGAACAGGCAAATATTTCGATGGGTTTTATTTAGGTGTAATTAGAGCCGCATCAAAAATAACAATAAAATCAAATTAAATGAGTAAGATATATAATAAAGAGATCGTGAATCTAAAAGTTGACAGAGAAGACATGCAACTCTACAGTGATGAGCCAGGAAAAATAAAAAGCTAAGACACTTCTCAAAGAGAAAATAAAGTGCAGTAACCGACGGGGAAGGAATAAACATAACAATTTTTATATAGAAACATTCACAATTTTTTTTTGCTATCAAAAAAACATACTTCCATTGTTTGGGTAGCTTTGATTCGGACATTCATGCATCATTCCTCTTTGTTCCAGAATTTAAATCCCTTGTTTAACTGTGTTTAGTTGCACTTGACTTAGGGGTCATCCTTAAATTACGTAAGGGTTGGGAGGAAGGGGAGAGTTCAGTATTTTCTTACGTTTTCTTAAAAGGGGGAGGGAGGGGTAAGAATTCATCTTACGTAAGGTTTTTTTATCAAGGTTTATAATGACGACAAATCTAAGAAAAATAATTGTAAGAAAATATATACATTAATTATCTAATTTCACTTATATTTCATTTATTTATGGTATGCTACACCTAATTTTACAGTAATTAAAATATTCTAAAATTTCATATCACTTGCTTTATTATCAATCCTTATGTCTAAAAATAATTAAACGATTAAAATAATCTAAAGTACCAAATTAGAAAAATGTGAATAATATAGAGAGGGGGAAGGGAGGGAGGTGGTGACGGAAAATCTTACGATCCGT
>CABFWO010005738.1:0-12738 GCA_902155825.1 Timema genevievae | reverse complement strand
TACTAATTACACTAATGGATTAGGAATTGGGAAGGTTGAATTTAGAGGAAGCGAACCCGCATTTGCGTGGAGGGAGAGTGGAAAACCATTTAGGAAAAACCCCCCCCAATTCACCCGACCGAGATTCGAACCTCGATCTCCCCGTCCTCGGTGGCCTGGCTCAACACGACTGGCGCGTTAGCCAACTACGCCACCGAAGCGGGTTAAATTAAAACTCCAGACGCGAAAGCGTTCATAACATATAACCCACGTTAGATTTTAAAAGGACCCACCGAATAGAAGACCATTAAGAATTTAAGTCTGTTTAGCACCCCTGAAGGGTTTCGGGGGATTTGTGTTCGAATCCAGATAGGAAAGAAAGCGGAGCGTTAAAACTGCGGGATATGAAAGTCACGGCATTTGCGATGATTATAATCTGGGAGGTTCTCAGGTGTTCTCAGGTGCCTAAGTGTGTAAAGTGTATGACTAAATATAAATATTAGGATTTATTTTAAAAACGTTATTGATGGTAAACACGAGGTGTAGACTGTATAATAATGGGCAGTTTATCACGTGTTTGTTGGAGTCATACATTGGTGGTGAACTTTTCATCCACCCATTTTTAAGAGCTGATCTCAAGCCCGATTAACCGGCAAATTAAATACCAAAACGATCGAACTAGAAAACGTATCAAAGTGCGGTTTTATGATTTTTTTTTGTTAATCCCGAAATTGGGATCAATTTAATAGTTTAATTCATTTTGAGACAGTAATTTTTAAATTCTATTTTATATTATAAAATATGGTAGGCCTCAATGTAAAAAGAATAGAAAGGTAGCACCACTTAGAGGAATTTAATTATGTCATTGCTTACGTCACCCAGTACATAGCAGCTATAATTTAATATTAAGACAGCCACACATTCATATATTTTTTTAAATAAGTGGAGTAATGACGTTAATTAGACATTGGTGTGGATCTTAAAGGCTTATTTATTATTTAAAGTTCCAAAATGTGACCTAATTTTTAATAACTTAGTTTGTCTTCCATAAAGATTTGTGTAATGTAACGCTATGGCTTATGTACTGAGTGACGTCACAAGCTCAGCCAATCAGAAGTTTTTCTCCATATGGAGTTACTTTATATTCTCTTTACATTAAATTTAATAGTATATTTTATTTAAAGATAACTATTTTTAAATTTGGTCTTATTTTTTTAATATGGTAACATGGTTTCACTGGTATCAATTCCATTATTTTCTAAAATATAATACAGGAAACTACATCACGGTACAACGGGCTCTTAGAAAATACACTATATATATTTTATTTATCAGTATATCTTAGTGTCAGTAGCGAGTAATAGTAGCTTAACACTAGGACAAAAACAGCAGCTGTACCCCAGAATATTAGTGTATCACCTAGGAATGGGGTCAAGATCGACCTAATAGTGATATTCTGTTCGGCCTTACCAGCGAGAGAACCTGGGACACTGAGATACGTATACAGAATGGCCACAAAATCTCAGAAAAAAACCCTATTTCTATCCTTATTTAACTGTATAAAACTCATGTTGGAATTAATAAGAATGGTCAAAAAACAAAATATTATATTTGTTGTAGCTAAATTTTAATTGGAATTCAGTAAAATTAAAATAAACATAGAATTAATCCAAACAGTGTTTGAATAAGATGCAATAGCGATAGTTCTCTTCCCTTTGCAGCATTAATAATGCCATCCATTTGCCGTGGCCAATTACATCATTTCCCTTGTAATTTTAAATTCCTTGATAATTCCAGGTTATCCAACATTCTAGCTATCCACATATTTACATTAATGGGGTAGAGATGAGTAAGGTAGATTTTTTATCACCGCATCTTACCACCTGTTTAGGTTATACGCATTTTATGATAATTTATTCTAAGTAGGTAGGTGTGAGGAAAGAAATATTTTAGAGGCAATACACCCGCATTTGCGTGGAAGGAAAGTGGGAAACTATTGAGGAAAAACCACCCTCAGTAGACCTGACCAGGATTCAAACCCCAATCTCCCTATTATCAGCAGGCCAGTCAAACACGAGAGTGACGCCTTAGATTGTTCGGTCACTGAAGCGGGTAAGATCGAATTTATATTAAGTGTGATTTCATTTGCATTGTAACCTTGCTACAACAAGTAAACAATTAGATGTTGTTTCACACACCACCCTGGCCCCAGTTGACTCTTCTCAGCAAAACCGCGACTCTACAACACAACGTGGCACTCTCTAATACTTGACTGAATTGAGGCCCGTGGTTCATTCCTCATCGTGAGTATCAAGCCGCGCCCAAAGAAAAAATAACGATATGAACGAGCGCACTGTGCTCTATCGGCTGTGTTCGGCAACTCATAGAACTATTATTTCCACACGCTCCTGGAGAGGCGTGGTATGTCCCAGTATGTTCTAGACGCATGCCACCCTTACCCCCCTCCCTCCTATTGTTTCAGCGCCTTGAGAACACGTGGTAGGTTCATAGAATATATAATGGTAGGATTCTCTGATGTAGTCACATATTACACATTGACTTCAAGGTGAGCGACGTTGTCATAAGCTGATTAATGTTAGAGTATTCTAAATTCTCTTTGGACTTAAACTATTTGTTAACTTATTCAAAATTACCGTTTCTGGACTTATAAAATTTAAACTTATTGATTATTAACATGGAATTCACATCTGATGAACTTTGTATATTTGGGTTCATAAAGCCATGGACATATTTTAATTCTTTGCGCGGTTAGTTCAAACTGTATGTCCTATCTTTGCATTATGATCTCTTTGAAGGACATTTTGTCTCTATGTTTTTACTTGAAATTTCAGCCTATCCACCTAACGGATGTTTTTTTACCCTTTGGGCACCGGCCATTTGGGACGGTTATTAACTGATAGTGTCGTTCGTCGGTTCTACATATTTTAATATTTTGTAAGATTAAAATCATCTTGTTATTTATTGGAAGATTCTTTAATGTTGTTTGTAATGTTTAAAGTTGATTGTTTTATAGTTAAAGACGGGGCCGCGAGTTGGCAAGATTGTGCTGTAGACTTCGCTTTAATGATTAAACGTATGAGCAAGCCGCTTGGCAGCGTCGTTATCAAAATTAAAGTTTGATGTTTTGGCGGATGATTTCAAATATAGTCCTGTTCAGTTGTGAGGACTATAATTTAATTGAGCCATATTGTTATTGTTTTAACTAATTGAGAGCTGCCAAAAGAGGAAATTAGATAATTATTTTGTATTTATAAGATTGTATCCCTGATTAGTTATTAATGCCTAGGATCTTTGATTTACCTGTAAATTACAACTATGACAGGGCTAAGGATATCAAACAGAGATTGTTATGAAGGTCAATTTAAAATATATTATATCATGTGTTTGAGCAGCCATTTATGGGCGAGAGTAGGTGTCTTGCAAGTATCAAATATTGACTATCTGTAGTTATGACTGGTGCGAGACAGTCCTGCCAACTTGTCACGTTGGAACTTACCTTTCATTACTTCTATCATGTTGTATAATGCTGTTTTTTACTGTAATTACTCTCTATGGTTAATAAAACCCGTGTGTGTCAATTAAAGCATGTTCATTTCAAATTGACTATCAGCGCCTAACGCTTTGAGCTGTCTCACTCATCTAATCGAGTTTTGTATGTTTGTTACTTGAATAAAATAACTCTCTTGGTACCATCCCTGACTGTTATTTCTGAGTGACGATGAGGGAAGGGGGTTACAGCATGGTGGAAGAGTGGGAAACTATCTAGGAATAAACACGCTCAGTACATCCAGTCTGGATTCGAACACCAACCCTTACGTCAATGGAGAACCAGAAAGGACAAGACTGCCACCTTTTTTTTCGCGTGTTTATCGCTATGGGTGACTCGTATTAGTTACAAGAGCTACTCTATTTAAAATATTATTTAATAAGTCTGGTTTCTAAAATACATTTGGTTATTTTAACTACACGCCCTGTTATAAAGGTTTTGTATATACATAACTCATCCATCATACTTAAGTCTGAAGGAGACGGAACAGGTTTAAAAACATTTTGCTCGGCTCGTTTGAGAATAATTATTATTCACAACGTAGATCAATATAGTTTCACGACATGTTTGTAAAGAAAGCCGTCACTCAAACTCTTTAGTGGTAATTACTTGTTTTATGCGCGATTCTTATCACGGTACGAAGGCGGATTTAGCACATGCATACGATACTTATTTACTTTCACTATCAACTAAATGTAAGTATTTTATCAATATTATTGGCAAATATACTGTACTATCAAACATAACAGCTGCAGAACATGACTTGACGTACGAATACTTGAAAGTAGTTCTAGCAATTGTTGTAAATGTCAGGCGCCAGATATCGCGTGGCAATCACATTAAAATTACTAAGATATACAACAATGTATTTACCTCGGCTAGAATATTAGAACCTGCTTCAGTGGCCGAATAGTTTATGGCGTCACTTTTGTGTTAGACTGACCTGCTGAAGACGGGGAGATCGGGGTTTGAATCCCAGTCGGGTTTACTGAGGGTAGTTCCCCTTAAATGGTTTCCCACTCTCCTTCCACGCAAATTAGGGTAGATTACTTATAAAATAATTACTTATTCATCCATACCCCATTAGAATAATTATCATATATGCGTATAACCTGAACAGGTAGTAAGATGTGGTGATAAAAAATATATGTATATATTAGAGCCAAATTTTATTTCTAGGATTTACAAATTCTATAATAATTTTATATATCAAATTTTATTTCTAGGATTTACAAATTCTATAATAATTTTATATATATATATATAAAATTATTATAGAATTTGTAAATCCTAGAAATAAAATTTGGCTCTAAATATATATATATATATATAAAATAAATATATATATATATATAAAATAAACACACACACAAATACTGGTCAAAATGTATACTTTCAAAGTAACCTAAAATATTTAAGGCAATTAAGAGTGATGGTTTCATATAGATTTTCTAAATATTCGTCACAATAAGAAATTATATTTTAAAATCCCGTTAGAATAACATCTGGTGTGATTAGGTGTGCAGTTAGTTGTCGACAAATGGAGACGGGAATCAATGTTTAAACCAAGATTATTTAAAAATGATGGGGAAATACATTTTCTGTCGCTTAGCAACCTTTGTTTAAAGGGTGATAAGACTTGTTTGAAATAGCGTGCTTGGTTCTTAAGTTCACCTTTTGGTCCAATCAAAGACCTACTATTTTAACATTTCAGTTAAATGTTACAAATTAAATATTCCAGTATTTTTACTAGAGTTAGCAAAATTACCTGTGTTTTCCCGGTTTTCTAGGTGCGTATCAACCCATATATATATATATATATATATATATGTGTATACAATTAAATTATGAACATTTATTTAATTATTATATATACGTATTGTACAGTGCATACGTCTAAACACATTGGTTATTCAAAGATTTAATTTACGAGGTTGGGATGAAGAGGGTAGCCAGAGGAAATTTTCTCGCATTATTATGAGGAGATGGAAAAACAAAGAGAAACTAACATGTTTGTAACTACCCTTAGTGCATCAGTTCAAACCTCAGCTTCACCGCCATCCATGAAGAGCTGGACCAAGAATTTTAAATTTAAAAACCAAAAACTAAACCCTTATTTTTATAGGAAGCCCACACTCTCGTCTACCGAAATTGAGATTCATTCAAATTTGTCACTCTAGAAATATGTTTTATTTGATTTGTTAATTATAAAGTTTATCTAAAAAGTTATAAAAAAGCTTCCAATAAAACTTCCTTATTAATTAATACATAGTATATTTTTACATTATCAATTTAATAGGCTAAGAAGGCAAATACAACTGAAAGGTACAAGGGAAAACCCAATTTTAACTCAAATTGAGTTAGTGCCACCAGCTGTTAGACAGTCAAGAGACCGTTCTAATGCATTTTAGATTAAGGTTAAAAGAGATAACTTTTAAATTAAAATTAATTTTTCTAAAAAAAGTATTTGTTGGGGTCCTTATGGGATCTGAGAAGTAAATATGTATTGTGTTACATTCCATCTTTTCCCCCTTATACCCCTCAGTTTTTTTTTTACGTCATTGAAGCAACATGATTTTTCCAGTTCTCAAATAACAAGATTCCTGTTAAAATCAGACTGCATTTACGCACTAGGAGCAACACCCTGATTATATAACACAATTAATGATGCGTCTAGATACAATCCAATTTTTTCATAGGAACAATCTTATCCAACAGTTGAAAAGTTACTAAATCTACTACCATGTTTTCATACGTCAGGCCACGTGATATGAAGCTGTCACTTTTGATAGATATTATAAATACCTATTAAATAACAATGAACAATGGGTGACCTGGTGGTCTAGGAGTAAGGTGTCGGACTTCTGTGCTGGGGATCCGGGGTTCAGTACTAGGTCCCGCCACAAATTTATCTGATTGGCAAATCCTTCCTTCGCCTCTGACAAGACGTGTATTAATCACAACTTGTGAATGTGAGAAATGCCAGTTCCTCCACCGTGGTTCGGATCCCACGTTAAACTGTAGGTCCTCCATTTCATCTCACAATCGCCCTACCATTACACATTAGTGTAAGTTCGTTCAACCCGAACGGATAATAAGACGCGGTGATGATGATGATAATAATAATAACAATGAACAATGTCGACCATAAAAAAGTGTTTGTATATATTTTATAAAAGGCCCTTCCTATGAAAGTTGGACTGTAGACTGCGCTGCCGAAACGTTGTCGCTCCGCCAACCAACTCCATGTGGTCGCGACCTGATTACACCACTCGTGTGATATTGATGCGAGCTCTCGGCGGGCGTGACGCGTGCCTGCACGAATTACGCAAGATAAGACAGTTAAATTATCAACACACCCTCGCCTTTTAAAGCCGCCATCACTTCGGTTTTAGGAGAACCCCGCGATTTGATCGAATTCACGCCGACATTATACCGGGTCTACCTTCCACGTCGAAGGGCGTAATCTGTAGGTGTCACTTTCTCCAGGTGGTGCCGATTTTTCCGACAGCTGTGGTATATATACATATCGTATGGCATCTTTGACCGGGAGAGATATGATATTTAGTTCGGTTGTCTGTGTATGAAAACTTTAAGCCACTCTGGTGGCACAAAACGGTACCAAGGATACACCTACGGAGGTTGTTTGCGTACCGTATTCACGATGAGATGATATAATGATAAGGATTATGAAGATGTGGTGCCAGGAGGGATCTTAAACCTAACTTAAGCCCAACTAACCCACCTCTGGTGACTGATGAGATACTTCCCCTTTCGGGAAAATTACCTATGGTACAAGCCGGGAATAGAACCCGGGATCCCTAGGTTCATAGACAGGTGCACTGACCACTATACCATGGGGCCGGTTTGTAAGATAAATGTAATTACATTTTGTCTGTGTTAGCTTTAGTAGGATTTCCATAGAAAGGGTCTTTTATAAAATAAAATCATCTGTTTTTGTGGGGGAAAATAACATTTTACTATATTATTAATGTTATTTTATAGGCATTGATTGATGCCATCTGCAAAAATTCACAGCTGCAGATCACATGACTTTACGTATGAATAAATTATTTTCTATATGTCAGATAAGACCCTTCCTATAAAATTGTACTGAAGTTTTCATATTTTTATTCTTCACCGCGTAATTATACCATTGGTACACGTATTTAATTATGTAAATAGAATACTAGGGTAGGGATGAGTATGAAAGGATTGGGAGGAAATGCATCCGCGTTTCAATAAAGGTAGATTAAACAGCTATTTAGAAAAAAATACTCAGTTAATCCCGCCGGGATTGGCCAACCGACTTTCTCATCACTGTAAAATCAGACTAGACTGGTTTTACGTTTAGTCCGTTAGTCCACCGGTGCGGGATAGCTTCCTAAATTGTTAAAAATTTTAGTTTCTCGTTCATCGATACGCTTCCACACGCGGTTTACTATCGGGTTTACAAATTAAAAAAATATACTCTACTGGAATTTTAACGGAGGTGAAATCAGTGGCAGTTTGCTAAGTGTTGTTAGGGGAAGCCAGGCTTGTCCTGAATTGTTTTTCTATTTTATGTTGATATGGTCTGCTGACTCAAACTCACTACTTACGTTATTAAACATTAAACATTAAATTACAAAATTTTGTGTTTAATTTGTTGATCGACACCGAGATTACAAAGACATAATATAAGGAGTACGGATTGGCATGGATACTTAGAGGAAGTGTACCCGCATTTACGTGGGGAGAGGATGGGAAAAACTATAGTCAGTCAAAAGTATAGAACCACTCCAAGTGCAAATGGCCATGATTTGAAACTCAACCATCCAGGCACCAACAATCTAGTGCATTGAGGTGAACAGAGAACTTCGATCACGTGATCATTGGTGTGAGTAAAAAAATGTTAATATGCACACATATATATATACTCGTATTTAGCACTGAGTCTTACTATTCCTTCGGGCTATACGCATATGAACTAATTAGGCTAATGTGTTAGGGGTGAAGGTTTAATTCAGAGGAAGTGTGCCCATATTTGCGTGAAGGGAGAGTGTAAAACCATTTAGAAAAAGCCACCCTCAGTGCACCAGATCGATATTCGAGCCCAGACCTCCCCATCATCAGTAATCCAGTCTATTGCGAGAGTGACGCCTTAGACCATTCGAAAACCGAAGCGATTTTATTTGATACTTTGACTTAGGCCCCTCACTACCACTTAAAAAATATATCTACGATAAAAATTTTTGTATGAATCATATCGTAATAGGTTTTAAGGGGGTTTTTAAGGACCGATAAAAAAAATATTCTTTTACCTTTGAAATAAACAGTGGATAGACATAATAAAATTTTCAACTACTTCGCGGAGAAACCGTAGCGCCTGTTGCTATTTTCTGATACTAAAAGTGCTACATTGCAGTTAAGCGTGAAGCCTAAGCTTTATTTCAAGGGAGTCGTAGTTTCAAGCAGAACCACGCTGTCGACTTGAAGATAGTCATATATGCTTATATTGCGAATGTAATACAATCCACGATGTCACTTGGAAATGTAAGCAGATCTAGGCGCGTTATCCCTGGGATTTTATCGTTTATTTCTGGAATTTGATTTCGGCTAAAAATTAAGAAATGTTGAGTCTGATGTTACCACAGAAGCAATATGATGTTCAATAAATTAATATATGATCAAATTTGTATCATGCGACGCCAATGAACATTCGTGATATAATTAATTACATCTGATATAAAATAATTACGTTAATAGCTTAGTTGGGCCATGTAACTGACTAAGAGGATTATAACTGGTGATAGACCTGCGGGTGGATATGAATTCGGCCCCACCAATCTTTTCACAATTGTTGTTGTTGTTGCTTAGCTTAACAACGCGCAAGTTTTGTATTGGGTTCGAATCTCGCTCGGGTGAACTGGGGGTGGATTTTCCTAAATGGTTTTCCAATCTCCCTCCCCTCAAAAGTTGGTTCACTTCCTCTATATTCAACCTTCTCAATTCCTAAACCATTAGCGTAATTAGTACTTAAGTGTATAACCCGAACGGGTAGTAAGACGTGGTGCTAAGTATTAGATTAGCTCAGCATTTTGTTATGTCTTACTACCCATCACTTGCTGTTTTTCGCTCAGCTTGAGAAAACATTCACAACCATCCTATATGGATCGCCACAACATTATATTTTACATTATTAGCACCGCGTCTTACTACCCGTTCGGGTTATACGCACTTACGCTAATGTGTAATGGTAGGGTGATTGTGAGATGAAATGGAGGACCTACAGTTTAACGTGGAATCCGAACCACGGTGGAGGCCTAGCATTCCACACATTCACAAGCTGTGATTAATACACGTCTTGTCAGAGGTGAAGGAAGGGTTTGGCAATCGGATAAATCCGTGCCGGAGCCGAGGATTGAACCCTGGACCCCAGCACAGAAGTCTTACACCTTACCCCTAGACCGTCAGGTCACCTCCCGCCACAACAGACGTCCAATTGTTTGTATTCTTTCGTTTTTCTAGTTTTGTTAAGTGACTGCATGTGGATAGTATTGCCAAAGTGCCGATTCGTTCATTCTTAGGTAGGCGCTATGGTGTATGTTACATAAATGGTAAATTAGCACTGTTTTCAGTAAAGAGTTGCAAATTATATTTACCTAAAATATCCACTGTGGATAGACATGACTAAACAAACAACCAGAATGTGACCCTCCTTCAGGTTGATAACTATTGAAGTTTTGGGAAGAGAGAGCCTCTAATCAGTTCAAATTTGTTAAACGATTCAGTTGTACACTCTGAGGTCGAACTCGGTGACCTTAGGGTAAAGTTCTCACCTCAGGATACGATATTCATGGGTTCAAACCTAGCCAAGGTCAACAGTTTTTATTGAGCGATAAAAATCCGTAGCACAACTTCCTTAGAGAGAGAAGTAGATCTGTTGGTCCCATGTCGATTGTGTCATGTAAAAGAACCCTGTAAGTTATGTGAAAATACCTTTCCCAGCAAAATTGGTAGGCCCTTTCACTCTCGCTCATAGAAATTCTTGTGTGCTGATATACTCAGATGGATCAGAAAGTGAACGTTAAATACCTCAAACAGAAAAATAAAATAAAATACACTTTGCGTGAGTGAGCTTCGGTTTATACAGAGAATCTCCTGGGACACACCGCGCGCGTGAGCCCAGATCATTTAGGAATAAAGCAGTTTTCTAACTAGCGGGCATCGAAGTCAGGATATTTGTAAGTTTCGCGGTGGGGCTACTGGCAAAATGATCCCTATGATATTACGTTTAAATATATTTAATTAGCGTTAGGAACTACAACACATCTTCTGTAGTCATATTGTAGAAAACTTAAAACTTTTCTAATAAACAACTAAAAAAGTAAATCACAGTTTTTTTACGTTACCTGACCCAACCCCCTAAAGCCATTTCTCACGGGTTTGCACATGGGTTGCACGGGTAGCGACATTTTTTATATTTTTAATTTTTTTAAATCATATTAGCTTAAATTCTCTACTGTGAATGCGCGTTTCAATAGATTAGATTCATATTTATATTTAAATTGTACAAAAACTAATTTGAAATTTATTTTAAAATCAGACGATGCACAAAATAATAAAATAAAGTGTTTAAGGTGACGTTAAATATATCATCCAAGTCTTTGATACAATAAAATATTATGGAGATTCAATACTTTTCGAAAGGCCATTCCCGGTACACTATATTATATAGTTGGAAATTGTTAAGTTTGCTTTTTATAGTATTTTTAAAAGTTAATATTTCAGACTTTCACTTTTCAAAGAACTTCTACGTAGTAAATTTTACTTATTTTATTTTAAATAACAAAATATCAAGAAATATTGGAAATGTCCCGTTGAGGCTTGAATGGCCATCATATAATAGCCACATCCAGTTAAATAGGGCTGAGGCGTTGATCACACATAATAGTAAACAGTGCTCAGAGTCACGCGATAAAAACAAACCATTCTGATCAATTTTTTGACACAATAAGTGTAAAGTAATGAAATACCAATTTATATTTTTAAAAATATGTCTGACCGAATCAATTACTAGTAAACCACCAGCCTTAGCCCTCGTAAGAGTCCATTTCACTCCCTGGATAGCACCTAGATTAGGTAGGTAATGCAACCTGAAGCAGATGCCGTGTCGTGGTGCAGTTGTATCATACTTTAGAAAACAGAGAAATTGAGACCAGTTAAGGTGGGATGGAAGGGGGCTCGAGAAAAGGCCAGTGTTTTTTTTCTTTTCAATTTTTATGGCAAAACATTTTTTTTTTTTGCCAAATTAAATAAAATATTGCTCCAGTGTATGCGTACTAGTTTAATTTTATTCACATGGTGACCTCACTAATTATTTAATATCTGTCCAGGGTGTCCTTGAATTTAATGACAACCTTTTCTGTTAATTTAAAATGTTTGTCATCTAATGCCGCTCTGCTCATGACAGATATTCAAAAATTGTTGACATCTCCTTGTATATAAAATTAAACTCATGTTTCTACTGGAGCAATATTTGATTTATTTTGATAAAACAAAGTTTTGCTATAAAAACTCCAAAAATATTGCCCTAAATAATTCGCGTTCCATACATACTCCCCCCACCCCTTAAACGATTTTACCTATATATTTTTTTAATACAGTGAAATTTTAAATAATTAGATTTGAATTAAATATATGCTAAACTGTTTCAACTTTCTCTGTTCTCAAATTAACAACACAAATAACCGAACTTCAATATGATTCCTTGATCGAGCATATTACTGTCAATAATTTTCTGGCTATTCGGTCTTAATATGGACTCTATTAATTATTGTTGTTATACAATATTATTAGTAGCATCCACGATAGCTTTGGATTTTAATGACAATTTAAAAGTTACAAAAAATCCGTCCCAAATTCATTCGGTTCACAAAAAATGCTGTCACTTCATCAAGTGACATGGATCAACTTCATTTGTAAAAAGGAACGAGTCTAGGGCAGATAAATATGGAACTTTTTTTTTAAAAAGCAGGTTCGAACTGTTAGCCAAAATATAATGTCACCATGATCCAATTAAACTTCAACAGCAACGTCAACATCACATTTCTGCAGATCGATTAGATTGTTACCACCCCTCTACTCCTTATTTCTATCTGTAACGCTCTTGCATCCCCAAAGCTTCCAGTCGTGTATTTGTCGGCCCT
>CABFWO010005737.1:0-43293 GCA_902155825.1 Timema genevievae | reverse complement strand
CGGACACGAAGAGTTAACAACAATGAGTTACAACATTATTAAAGAGTTTCAACATCATTAAAGAGTTTCAACTTTATTCATAGAGTCACAGATCAAACCCTGTTATCCCCGTTCTCCACAGTCTAATTTAACACAATATTAGCGCGTTAAACCATGAACACCGAGGCAGGTAAAAACAATTATTATTATAAAGTATTGATTACTAAGGTGAATATAAAAGACGCGTTTTAAGCCAAAATGGCCTTAAAAACCATAAGTGGTACCGCGCGGGGATGGGATCCTAATTTTCCTAGGATGACAGAACTTTTAACTGCACCCATGGTTTATTTTAATAATAAGGGCATTTAGAAAATATATTTTTATATATTTGGAAATACCGATTTTGTTTATAATGGTTATCTGGGAAGTGTTCGACACGACAAAGAACAATGTTTGTATTTTGTTTTAATGAAAAGTATTTTTAGCACCACGTCTTACTACCAGTTCGGTTTATAAGCCTATGTGCTAATTACGCTCTTAGTTTAGGGATGAGGTAGGTATAATTTAGAGATAGTGTGCCCACATTTGCGTAGAAGGTGAGTTTGAAATCATTTAAGAAAATCCCTTAAGTAGACCTAGACCCAGCCTGGATATGATGCCTGACCTGATAAGCCAATAAGACTATTATCAGATTGACAATTAAATAGCGTGCCTGCCTATGTGGGATTGGAAAGAGCAACCAAGACGAAATAAAAGAAATAGTTTTTAAAATTAATAATTAATTTACACTGATATTTAAGTAAGTTTTTTATAAAATTCATCCACCACTAGCAAATTTTGTCTAATATGGTGTCTTACACAAAACAGTTTTGGATATATTATTTAGATAGATATGATGAAATGTACTAAAACAGTAATGAAAATCTTTCCAAACAAATAAAGAGTAATTTGATGGTATTAGATTTAAAAGTGAAAAGTATTCACTTGTAATTGTGATTGATCTAACACAACTTGTCATTATGGCTGGCAAGGGTTTACGACAGTTTTTTAATTGCTTTAGTTAGGAAAGTGAGCTTAATTCATGATTCAGTCAGAATGCCCACAAAATGTGATTCCCTCAAGAACAACAGAAGATTTCTCAGAAATATTGGCGGGGACTGGCTTTCGGAGGGAGGAACGTTTCTGCCTTTAGTCTGGGCCAGAAGTATGAGTCACAACACCACAGTCTTGGGTTTATACTTATAGTTTATGTGGATATTTGGGCAGGAGTGGGGTGAGGGGAGGCTTGCGGGATGGAAAGATCTATTGAAGGTTGAATGAGAGGAAAAATAATGTAGGGAGAATTTTTCAGGGTCAAGCATTTATGGTTAGAGGTTTTTTACTGTAAAGGAAGGATAATGGGTGTGAAAGGAAGGTAGAATTAAGGGGTGCAGTAAACGAGGAAGAAATTACAGAAGTTTAAAAAAATATATGCACGTAGAACCCTTATACTTTAAATAATTATTAAATAGACATAAACTATGATTTTGACGTTTGAGCACTTTACAAAGAATTTTACTTAAAATAAAATTGTATATTCCCTTATTAGATCAAATTGGCCAGATATATATAGCCTAGGCCCACTCATACATATTTTGTTGAATAGAGGATTCTTGGAACCACCAGGGCTCGCTTTGTACTCTTGAAACAGATTATGGTTTGGGCCCTGGAGCACCTTATAAATATGTGTAAAGCATGATTTTTCTTTTTAAAAAAGTATGTTTCTCCACATGTTTGTTTTAATTGCTCAGATCTTTAGGGTCTAGGCCTATGCACACTTATATGGTTGTATATAGAATTGATTTTATTATCAGGGCCCCACTTTGTGCTCTTGACACAAATTCTGGTTTTGGCTCTGGAGCGCCTTAAAAAAAGTGTAAAGCATGCTTTTACTTAAAAAGAATATTTTTCTCCCCATATTTCGTTCAAATTGCTAGCAGAAATCTATGGTCTAGGCCTATACACATTTATATGGTTGGATAGAGAATTGATTTTACTATCAGGGCCCCACTTTGTGCTCTTGACGCAAATGGTATGGGTCCTGGAGGGCCTTAATAATGTATGTAATGCAAGATTTTTCCCTATGTTTGGTCAAATTTTAGATATATGTTGATATAAAATAGGATGCTTTAATGCATATGATTTGTAACATTCAATTTTGGGCTTTAAAAAGTCTAAATTTTGTCCACGCGTTGATATAAAATAGGATTATATTTTTAAAATTAATTTTTGGTCCTTAAAAAATATTTAATGCATATTATGGTTTGTAATATTCCCTTAGCTATTGTAGCGCATTCTTTAAAATTCATGTAGCTATAGACGTTTCACTTGTATAATTAAGTAAAATATTTATTTGGTTCCAAGCTTGCGTATTACCCTAAGCTCCCTAAAATAAATGAATTTATTTATATAATATAACTGGCTGAACACCTGCGGCTAAAATCTTTGAGCTGTTATCTCCACACCATTGTTTAAGAGTTAAAAAAAATTCGGGTATCTCTTTCTCTCTCATACACAAACAAGGCAAAGTGGCATTTCGACATCGTTCGCTAATTTTTATGAATATATGAAATATATCAATGTATGATTAGCTAAACGAAATAAATCTGCTAATAAAAGGTTTGAAGAGCCTAACTAAGTTCAGCACTGATAACTTGTTTCTTTAAATAAGTCGATTTAGGCTAAAATAGTAATACTTCCTATAACTCAAAACAAGTATATTTTGTTTGAAAGACCGGGAAATTACTGTCCAATATGTCAAACAATATAAGAACACCCATAGTGGTTTAGTGGTCAGAGCTACTCACCACAGATTCTAAGTTCCAGGGTTTGATCCCAGGCACTTCCAGGATCTTTCTGTGAAACAGTAGGTCTGGATCGGGGTCAAACTTAGCCTCAATTGAACAGATGAGGAGCTGCTTGAAATATATGTAGCAGCTTCAGCCGAGAAAACTGGGATTAACAGCTGGAGGGCTTGTTGTACTGACTACATGACACCCTCTATCCGCAAATGCTAACACTACAATCGCTAACAGCGGCGGCCGCTCGATCGATATAGCTCAATCACAGTCTCACGTCATGTGGAGTTTTTTTTAAAATAATTGAAAACGGATTGTGTAGCTGCTGATCACGCAGACATCACTGAAAGCTATTACCTGTTCTACTACCAAATTACGTACAAGTTTCCCTGCCAGTTTGTTTTGGCAATAGTCACCATGACAGTTGGTTGCTCACGCGGTAATAGTTTGCACTCAAACATTTTTCGTGTGTACTGAGAGTCAATAGTAAAACATTGTCGTCTCCTTGTTTCAGTTCCTCCAGAGCAGCCGGCCATTTTCGACCGCTGGGGTCGTCAGCTCAACAGCACCGTAGGGCCCCATGACGAAGGAGATGACGTCATGCTGACGTGTCGCGTCATTGGAGGTGAGCTAGTCCCAGCACGAAAGGGGTTGCGGGAGGGGGAAAGGGGTTGTTACCAAAGCTTGATGGGACTGTACAGGTAAATTGTGTCTTCCCATTCAGTATAAACCTTTATTTTAAAGCCAATCAAATATAATATTATTTAACCATTTTATTTTGTGTGTGATTAGTCAAACGGTGTGAGCAAGGGAAAAGTAGATCAGTTTAATATCATCGCCGTTGATTACCCTCAATAAAGCCCACAAGGTGTCCCTGATTATGAGGTTTAAAATATAACATGAATATAACTCTGAACACATTAATTGTTTGGAGAAGCGAGATAGGATAAAAAGGGATATGGTGGGGATAGTTTTCGATGCCAAATATATCTTTAAAAATAATTGGCTAGTTTAGTAGTGTTATCATAGCATTTCATGATATTTATTTCATTTATTTGTTGAATTTAACGTTCAATTTCTGAATCGGCTAATCATATCAGCACACGTGTTATAGCTTATAAACATACTATAATCTAGAACAGATACAAGACCAAACGCCCTGCCGTTAATTCATCACTATTTATGGGGTGAGCCTATATTCCACAAACGATGAGTTTTTCGGCCATGCCAGGAAACGAGCTCGGGACCGTAGCTTGGTAGACAGACTTGCTACCATCTGAGTTATGGTGTCGGACTCATACCATGTTAAAATGTCACCTGTGGAATGCTATAGTTCCATTCATACCTCATTTGATCCATCATACATAGGCTCTGCGCCACAAAACTAGCATGAAAATGTGTGTTCTTTTCCACCTGTCCAATTAATTTTTTTATTGAGTGGTGAAAACCATTCACAAGAACAGTTTTATCAAATTTTGCCTGTACATTATTTACTATTAGTTATGCTTTATTCATGAACATAAACCCAGCATAAAACCCCCTTCGGTGGCCGCATAGTCTAACACGCAATTCTCGCAGTAGACTAGACTGCAAATGACGGGGAGATCAAGGTTAGAATCTCGGTCAGGTGTACTGAGGGTGGTTTTTATAAAATAGTTTTTCACTCTACCTCTGGTAAATGGGGAACCCATTGTCAGTCCATCTTTTTGTGAATAGTATTTATTATTAAATTGGAAGTAATTTTGTTCGGTTACTATTTGAACAAGTTTAGAAATTTGGTCTGCATAATCTTTATTGAAGTTTCTTGCTTTTAAGGCTTCATTTATTATGCCAATAGTTTCAGAAAACGGTTCATTGGTGTAAAGATTGGAAATATCCAAAGACATGAATTTTGAATCTTGACCAATGGGGATAGATTTGAGCTTTTCAGTTAAGTGGATAGAGCTTTTAATATTGAATTCATTCGGAAGTTCAAAGTTGTCAGATAAAATTTTGGAAATCTTTTTGGCGAGTTTGTATGCAGGTGCATTTTGATAGATAACAAGTGGTCTAATCGGAATGTTCGATTTATGAATTTTTGGTAAGGATGTGAAGGTAGGGGCTTTGGGATTCATATTGATAAGTCTGAAATAATTTTCTGGTTGAATTATTGATGGAGATTTCTTCAAGATATTTTTGAGATTTTTTTAAATATTTAATATTAGGGTCAACTTTTATTTCAATAATATTGTTATTATGAATGAAGTCAAATGTTTTGGAAATATAATCAGTCTTATCCATAAGAACTATGGTGTTGCCTTTGTCTGCCTTTACATCGATTATATCATTTGAATCTAGTTTTTGTTTGAGGGTTGAGATTTTCTTAGATTGATTTGATATTCTTATTTGTTTGTGGTTGGTTATTATTTTGTGTAATTTGTTTGCGACCATGTTTTTGATAAGTTTTTATCATCAGAAGGTAGTGAGTTTATAGCATCCTCACTGTCAATTATCAGTGATTGAATCTTACGTTTGACATACGATTGCTTGAGATTCAATTTATATCCCTTATGAAGCGTTTCCTTATCTTGGTTATTTAATTTTAATTTTGAAATGTTGAGAAATCTGGGATAGAATTAAACTCAATATTGTGTTCTGTTTTATTTACTGACGGTGTTTGAGATAACACGTTTAGTTTTTTGTGTAAGGTCTGATATTTGGAGTTAATAATTAATTCAATTTTACGGTTAGTGATCTCGAGAGTTTATATAGAATTATGAGATGAAGTGTATTGGACAGTTTAAGATGAGTTTGGTAAGACTGCTTGTTCAAAAATTGCAATTTTTTGTAAAGAAAAGAGATTTAAAAAAGTTGCAACAAAGAACATTAACAAATTCACACATCCCTGATTTTAGTTATTATATTATATTGTATTAATATTTTTTAAATTTGCTGTTGTTGCAGATACAAAATTAAAATTTTCTACCATATAGAGAAGCTTTTTTCTATTGGCCATTTCCAGCCTCTTATTTTTGATGTTTTAGGCTAAGCGGTATAGATAATTTTAATTAGCATGTTAACAGAACGTCTGAGTTATGCCCATGCGAAATTTCAGCTCAATCATTATAGTGGTTTCATAGTTACAGAAGTTAGTCTTCTGGCTGTCGGGGTGACTATGGGTTAAGATGAGGTGGGTTTTAAGTCTAACCCACCCAAAGGTCAACTCCTTTGCACTGTCAGTTCAGGAGATACGTCTGGGGGCGAAAGTATGGTGGGGAGGCCCATTAAGTTAAGCGATTTAAGTAATTTATTATTTAGCCTTTATATTAACCAAACCACTTAGTGAACCACCAAGTGAAATTTAAGCTCAATTAATATAGTGGTTTTTGAGTGAAATGGGAAAGTAGATTTGCAGCGCATGACACAATGACAAAGTTATTACGTAATATTATAGTAGAAGATATTTATATATCATAGCTTTGTGGGCATGCTTACTATAAGTAATGTGAAGTGAAAAGACTTTTAACTTATGTAGAGCCTACTTTTTATGGTTTTTTGTGTTCTAAAATATTGTCATAAACCATTTCGACCTATTCTTAATTAGATCTGTCTGATTTTCATACGAAATGTTTAAATCGGTTAAGTGTTTTATGACTTTTAAAGCTTCTGTGTTTTACTACTAGCCTTTTTTAAGTAATATATATTATATAATTACGCTATTACGTAATAAAGGATGAAAGTAAAACACTGCAGTTTTAAAAGTCAGAAAAAACTTACTGATTTGAAAATCTCAGGTGAAATTCAGACAGATCCAGTTGAGGATAGGTCAAAATGATGTATGAAAATATTTTAGAGCAATATATGTATATATATGTTAAGATATGCTTTGGTAAAAATCCTACAAATATCCTACTGCATGTATATCGGTTAAGTGTTCCACTTATTGACAAACACATGAACAAACAGGCCTACGCTTTATTTTATAATAACTATGTATGTAAAGTACTTATCTATTTACTTATATCTTCTATATTGATAAAATAAAGAGTTAGTTTGTCAGCCATGAACATTTCTTGATATCTACCAATCACAGAGGTCTGTGATTTAAAAATGAGAAGACCTTGTGCATGAACACGTGCACCTCAAAACAGAAACTAAAAATTTCTAGTTAGATATTTTTAGATTAATTAAAAATTGAAAAAAATGAAGATATATGAAAGCTACAAGATAGATTTATTGCTATCGGTGTATCATTTAATACATTTGTGTGATGGGGGCTGGGGTAGTCCCTGAGCATGAACATTTGCACATGTAAGTCGCTTTAAAATTTGGATGAGATTTACTTTTTCCCCTTTTCTCCCCTATTAACCTTTTTTCAATATTTGCCCTTTTTTTTCCATGTATACTTTTGTCAGTTTTTACATTTTTAATTTTTTTATTACACTTTTTTCACAATTTATCCTTTTTTACAATTTTACTTTTTTTTTGTATTAAACCCTTTAGCACCTTTTGGTGCTTGTACCATTTTGTTTGTTTTTATGATTTTATTTTAATTTTAATATTTTTTAGAACGTTTTGCCCTTTTTTACCCTTTTTGTCATTTTTATCCCTTTACCTAGTTTCCCCCTTTTCCCCTTCAACCCCTTTAGTGCTTTGCACTTTCTGCATCTTTTTACCCTTTTCATCCTCTTTGCCACTTTTAAACTTTTCGCCCTTTTGCCCTTCTTACCCGGTTTACCTTATTTTACACTACTTGTCATTTTGGTACTTTTTACAACATTTACTCTTTTTCACTTTTAGCATTTTTGGCACTTTTTGTGTCTTTTTACGCTTTTTTCACTTTTTACTTTTTTATGCACTACATCCCATTCAACCTTTTTTAATTTTTTCATGACTATCACAATTTTTTGCACTTTCTGCATTTTTTCCCTTTATTTTACTTCGCCCGTGTTTCCTTTTGCACCTTTTTACTAGTGCTTCACTTTTTGTCATTTTTAACGCCTTTAACCATTTTACCCTTTTTATTTTTATTAGATTAGCAAAAAAACTTGCATTAAGTTCCCTTTTTACCCTCTTTGTCTACTATACAATTTATATCATGTTACCTACCTTTGTTTTACCCTTTTTTGCTCTTTTGACACCTGTTTGCACATTTTTAACCCTTTTATCTTTTTTACCCATAAATATTTATCTCGGGAAAAGCCGATTACTTAATGCTGCTGTACAGTATAAATAAAACATAATGTGTATAAAGTAGCCCTTGAGTGTACAAGATAATTTTGGTAAAAAATAATATACATTAAATATTATTAAACAAACTTAAATTATTTTACAGTAATGAGCAAACAACTAATGTATCTTTATTTTACTTAAATACATACATTTTGCTACAAATTAATAATTCTATCTTATCACCATATTACCTAAAAGTATCGAATGAAACATTTGCTGTTCAAACTTATTTCCAATATTTTAATTTTGTGCGTGCTAGTTTCGCTTCAATGTATTATCACTGGATCTAAAGAGTAGCCAGACCAGTATATTATATTAAACCATGGTTTGAAGGTGTTTATCTGAATTGTCTTCCTTAAGTCTTAAACTAATAGCCTTACAATTCCGTGAAAAATGAAATAATGTGAAGAGATGATTTGACATTGAAAACATTTCATGTTAAAGTACAGCGTGGTTCTTATTAACATTTCATGATAGTTATGATGACAAGTGACTATTAAAAATAGTTTAATCTAATGCTTAAATTTAAAAAAGGTGTAAATGATACAACATAATATATGGGTGTTTAGAGGTTACAGCCATTTTATTTAGCATAAACAGACTAGTGGTAGTCTTTGTCGTTGACGGACTACAATCCGTCTTAATCATTAATATTAGCACCGCGTCTTACTACCCGTTCGAGTTATACGCACTTAGGCTAATGTGTGATGGTAGGGTGATTGTGAGATTAAATGGAGGACCTACAGTTTAACGTGGAATCCGAACCACGGTGGAGGCCTGGCATTCCTCACATTCACAAGTTGTGATTAATACACGTCTTGTCAGAGGTGAAGGGAGGGTTTGGCAATCAAATAAATCTGTGCCGGGACCAAGGATTGAACCCCGGACCCCCAGCACAGAAGTCCGACACCTTACCCCTAAACCGCCAGGTCACCTACTCCATCTTAATCGATAGATCAAGTTAATAAGTTTGTATAGTAATGATTCAATTTAGAGCTATTATATTTAGGTTAAATTATAATCTAGATCATCGTTTACTGTTAGTTTAACCTCTTTCATTCTTTTGTTTGGGTTTGGTTAGCTTTGCTTGTTTTCATCTATTTGGTTTAGAGTTGACTACCACCAAACATATTTGTGTGTATTTATAAATATACATGTGTGTATATAATATATAAATATATTTAGTACTACTATGTATGGTAGCCAATTTGAATAAAGTTGCTCAACCCAATTTAACAGTCAGAGGAACATAATATTTAGCACCGCGTCTTACTACCCGTTCGGGTTATACGCTTAAGTATACCTCAGTTTTAGCTTCTGTGGTGCTGACTGACAGCTCACAGCTGACTTCTGACTGCTTTGAAAAGCTACCAGACCAAATTATGTATCCCTACACCAAACCATATGATCTGCAAAAAACATGTCTTTAGCAGTTGTCACTTCTGACAGTCAAAATTTAGGTATATACCAGACCAAATTATGTATCCCTACACCGAACCATATGATCTGCAAAAAACATGTCTTTAGCAGTTGTCACTTCTGACAGTCAAAATTTAGGTATATACCTAAATGTTGATTGTCAGAAGTCAGCTGTGAACTGTCAGTCAGCACCAAAGAAGTCATGGGGCTACTGTACTAATTACGTTAATGGATTAGGAATTGGGAGGGGTGAATTTAAAGGAAGTGAACCCACATTTGCCTGGAGGGAGAGTGGAAAACCATTGAGTAAAAACCACTCCCAGTTCACCCGACCGAGTTTCGAACCTCGATCTCCCCGTCCTCGGCGGTCGAGCTCAACACGACTAGCGCGTTAGTCAACTACGCCACCGTGGCGGGTCATCAAAGGAACACAAAACTAAATATGCACTATACCAAAACAACCTTTACAGAATCCAGAAGAGTGTTTTTCAAACTGTACTCTGTGAAACTCTTGGGTTCTGTCATAGTTATATCAAGCTTCGTGGGTAGATTTTAGAATATTCTTTATTTGTTCTTCACACTTGTAAGATTTAATTGTGACTTTTTTTTAACCTAATTTATTTGAGGAATTTAACAGACTGATGTTATTAGCACACGATAATTTCAATGTGCGAAAGTGAAAGGGCCTACCCATTTTGTGGGGAAAGGTATTACACATATTTTCCAGGTTTCTGGTACATGTCACAATTGACCTTGGACTGACGGCTTTACTTCTTCCTCCCCCCCCTCCCCCTTGCGAAGGTAATTGTGCTTCGGATTCTTATCGCTTAACTCCAGCTGGGTTTGAATCCACAAAGCCTGAAGCGAGAACTTTACCCCAAGACCACTGAGTTGACAACTGTTGTTATTGAATGTTCATAATATCAGGGTAATTTTTTTTATTAATGTTCCAGCATTTATTTTTTCCAGTGAAAATTGTACAAGAACTCCTTTAGTATAACAAGTTTGGGAACCTCGTATCTAGAGCACATATAACCTACAATCCACTTAAAAATTCTGAACTCATATTTCCCTCCTTCCCCCCCACCCCTCTACGATTACAAGACTTTCTATATACTTATTATACATGAGAAAGTAAAAAATTAAGCATAAAAAAATAAGTCATCCTGTTATCCCAAGTTGAGCTCATCCGTTTTGAAGTCTGGCGGTGCTAGAAGTACCGTGTTTGTTGTTTTTGTGCTGATGTTCGCGAGATTGGAGAAGGTTTTGTTCCTCCCTTCCATCCTTCCCCCTTATCATCCCGCAAGTTATTCTCCAGACTATGGTGGTTGATGCAGTTTTCTGGTTCGCTTGTTCCAAAGCTGGCTAGGTTGGTTCTGAGTTTCGACCCAGCCTCCGCCAAAACCCGACTCTCAGCCGCGTGAGAAGCGGGACATGTGGGTAAACAAGGAGAGAAGGGAGGGGGGGGGGGCTAGGACTGAATAATTGACCCGGGAATCATCTACCATGTTGCCTTTCACTGCCTTCTACTCTCTTGCCCGGGATTCCTTCAACTTTCCCTTTGTTTCTACGATTCAACTCGTTCTTACGTTATAACCTTCCCCACATCCCACCCACCAAAAAAAAAATAGGTTTGTATTTTATCATTTTGTTTTTTAATGTCTCATGTAAACAAAGTTTGTTATTTGATTTATTTTTACAGTAAGGAAATATTAATTCAAAAGGCCACCAAAAATAGTTTTCATGTGCCCCAGATTCCTAAAAATCTCATTTTGGGATTCCATGTATCTGTGGACATCTCTAGAGGCTAAGTGTTTAAACATATTTTCATCAAATTTACTATTAATAAATATGTATATAATATCTTAATCCAAGGTAATTTTGAATTGAAAAATATAAACATTTCTAAAATATTTTACCTAATTCAATAAACATAAGTTTATTTTTTATATGAATGAATTAAACTAATGTTTAGAGAATTGTTTCAAGAATAAATAAACTTACGATAGTGATGACTTTTTTTAGCAACACATCTTACTACCCGTTTGACATTACTCCTATGTCCCAATTACACTCCAATGTGTTAGGTATTAGGAAGATTGAATTTACAGGACGTGTATCCACCTTTTAGTGAAGAGAGAGTGGAAAACAATATAGGAAAAAACCACCTCGAAAGACCCAACTGGGATTGAACACCGATTTTCCCTTCTTCAGCAATCTAGTCTATCGTGAGAGAAGTACCCTTGACCAATCGTTCCCAACCTTAGGAACCCCACGGTCCACTTGGTTTTTAGTATGTTTTGCTAAGGCCCACTGACTTTAGATATTAAATAAGTCACGAATAATTAAATAACATGACAAAGATTTTAAAAAAATCATGGTTAATGAAATAGCATGACAAAGGAAACAGGATCTATTAGTAAGAGAAAATGCCCAAATATCGTCCCCTCTCCTAATTTCGTCCCCCTCTTTGTCTGTTAAGTGCTGTGACCTACCGGTAGCTGGTGGAAGTTGTGCCGAGAACTAAAACAGCAAGACGTGCAAGTGTGTTGTTAGGTTTTTGAAATCACAGTATCATAATTTTTGATAACATTAATTTGATCAACAGCCAACCAAGCTAAGGTATGTTTTCTGCTTTCTTATTCACCCTGATCATAGAGTGTGGGGAACAGTGCTGGTCAATGTTTAACCAATAGTGAATTATCTTTATTTGTTTTAATAGTAAGGCCACCATATTGAAATATGTTTAGATGCGTATTATCGTCCCCTAGCTAGTTCCTAATGTCGCCCAAGGGACGATATTAAGGCACCAATTAAATTACAACATTTTTTATATTCCTTTCCCTTTATCTTGCAGATGTCTTCACCAAATATTAAGAAACTTAAAACCTGGGATGCAGGCAACATGTGTGCCGCTGTTGCAGCAGTTAGAAAAAAAGAAATGGGTTTAAAGAAAGACTCAAAATCTTATAATGTACCTTACACTCAAAGATTGTGAGAAAAGTAAAGAAGAAATTGTGGAAAAAATTGTTAAAGGTAGTTTGGGTAGAAAGCCGGTTCTTCCTAATGAACTTGAAGATGAGTTGGTGAAATATTATTTAATTATGGAGAACATCTCTTTGGCTTAACGACAAGGGACATAAGGCGCATGGTATTCCAACTAGCCATGAAAAACAAACTGTCAAACCCATTTTCTAACGAAAAAGAGGCAGCAAGAAAGAAATGGCTTTCACGATTATTTAAAATACATCTTCAGATTACTCTTTGAAAGCCTCAACCAACCGGTTTTTCCAGAGTGAAGGGCTTCACGCCCAAAAATGTGTCAAAGTTTTTTTATGTGTTTGAACCCAAAAAATTAATTTCTCACCTAATAGGTTATTAAATGTTGATGAAACTGGACTCACTGTCGTTCAACACAAAACAAGCAAAGTTGTGGCAATGAAGGGTAAGAGACAAGTGTCATCATTATCATCCGCTGAAAGGGGTGCTTTTGTGACATTGGTCACATGTATGAGTGCCTCTGGAAGGTTTGTTGCCCCATTAATGGTGTTTCCTCGTAAGAATATGAAGAAAGAGCTACTATATTGGAGCTCCCCCTGGAACAATTGGTGCCACTCACATGACTGGATGGATACAAGTGGACAGTTTTACCAAGTGGTTCACACATTTCATTGCTACTGTGAAACTCTCACTTACAGACACGGTGGTTCTTGTCTTAGATGGGCACTACACACATGTTAGAAACCCAGATGTTATAGATATGGCTCGAGCTAACGGAGTGGCAATTGTGTGCCTACCACTGCATTGTACACACCGTATGCAGCCGTTAGATGTGGCTTTCATGAATCCGTTCAAAACATATTACTCCCGATAAATTGAGAATTGGCTTAAAAACAACCCTGGTCGAGTAGTATCAAGCTATAAAATTGTTTACCTAATGGGGAAAGCTTATGTGAAATCAGCTACAGTAGAAGTATCAGTAAATGGATTCCGGAAAACTGGCTTGTTTCCCATGAAAAGAAATGTTTTCCAGCATCATGAGTTCATTTCAGAAGATCTACATGAAAAAGAGAACCACAACGGTGACCCTCCTTTAACTTTACCAGCAGAAATAAATCCCGTTCCAACAATACAAAATAACAAAACTGCTGACCAGATTTCTCGCCAGGGTGCTGCAGTTCTTGTGACAGGATCACCAGACAAAAACAAAGTAATCGATGATCGTGCTAGAAAATAAGCCAATGAAAAAATAAGCGAGAGATAGGCGAGAAAATGACAATTTGCATTACAAAATAAATCAGGGACTACGCTACCAAATCCGTCAACTTCTCAGAGAGGTAAGCGAGGAAAGAGGGGTAAGATAGGACCACAGAAACGTTGCGATAAACGGAGCACGGTTTCCTCGTCATCATCAGAAGACGAAGATGACAACCTGAGTTTTGTAGAAACGGATGATGAAGACGGTGAAAATGATGAAGATGCTCAGTGCTTTGTGTGTGATAAATATTTCTCCAATAACAAACATGGTGAGAAATGGGTTCAGTGTAGTGTGTCATCGGTGGGGTCACACTGTATGTTGCGGCTATAACAGCAATAGAAAAACATTTAGTTGTGAGATTTGTTTTGATGGATAGCTTTATGAATCTATTTTAATATTTACATAGCTAAATAAACAGAGTATTACTTGATTATGCTAGCTATTTGTGATGCTTCATGACTTTTTGTAGGAGTTGAAAAAGGGGGGACGATATTAGGAGCACTATAACCCTAATATCGTTCTTCGTACATATTTCAAAAAATATTAAAAACATACAATTAACTTTATTTTTCCAACCTAATTTCAAGAAATTATAAATACATTGTTATTAGAATATAAATTATTAGTAAAAAAAAATTCTCCATACTTTCTCTGAAATTTAGATAAACAAAAAAGGGGACGATATTTGGGTGGTTTCCCTTATGCTTATTCCAAATAATAATTATAATAAATCTCATTACTAAGCACCGCTTTGATATTATTTAATTAAATTATCAAACTTAATACAAATCATCTTTCTTCATTCGAAATAAAACTAGTCGTAATAGAAAAACATAATATTAATAATAATAATATTAAAACTAACAAACAATATGGATACAAATTAAGGCACGAGATAAAATTTAATAAAAAAATAATGTGTTTTACAAGGTTATTGACCATAACAAGTTGATGCCAGGTAAAAATAACTTTTGTTGTTCTTTTTCTTTCACCAATTTTTCAAGTCTTGGTACAAGTTTGGTGACAGCTAAGCGCAAACAGTTTTTCAATTGTAGCCAATTACGTTATTTTGTCTTAAGGTGAATCGTGCACGTGATATATTCTTCATGGGCCGAATTTATTTTTCAACTGGTAAAAATAATAAAATGACCCACTCCTAGAACCCCTTGCCTCCCATAATTACTGAAATATATCTGCATTGGCCACCAAAGCGCCAGTTGGATATTCGTGGAGGACAGACCTGTGTTTGTATCGATCTCAAATTACTACCGCGTATTTTAAATCTGTATTTAAGTCATTTTATTACAAAACTACCAAGTTTTAACCCCCTAGTTTAGTGATTCCTAGAAAATATTCCTTATCTTTCCGACTTAGTTGTGTGAGGCAGTAAAAGGGACTGCTGGTTGACGAAAGAGGGAGGTAGGTTGTACACACCAATAATTCAAGGCTATACACGAGTTTCTTGTTACTGACAGCTGAAAACTGTGAACATAAACAGATTAAATAAATAAACCTTCAGAGAATCGTGAGCTTATGTGCATATTATGGGGGAAACCTGGGTTCAAATCCCAGATGGATACACTAAAGTCATTTTCCACATATCAATCTGAATGCTATTAACGTAGAGATGATTCATTTAGCAAAGATTAAATAAAGCAGCATTTTACTAGATGAATATAATATAATAATACAGTAGGCCTAACTATAATACGTTCACGACCTTAGTTTACTTAGACAGCAGCTCAAAAAGTTACTAGCAATAATCCCTAATACATCCCTACACCAACAGATGACATCCGTCACTTTGGGTAGTTGTAATGAAAACTTTGGTAATGTATGAATTTGATAGTTATCCAGAGTAATTTAGGCCAATATTATTTATATATTTATTTGAAGATGGGCACAAAGCTTATTTATCGTTTTATTCTACTAAAAAATATATTATTCACATCACTTTCACAAAAGGTCTAACTACCGTAGCTTCAAAATGGCGAGGGACGAATTTAAACCATGTGATTGAACGTGACGGAAACCAGTTCTTCACAATTATGCACCCACGCAGTGGATTAAAAAAAAATTTATTCAGTTAAATATTTCGAAATACGATAAAATGATCATAAAATAATTTATTACATATATAAAAAAAGATAAGTATTTTCTCTTTTCTAAGTAAATACGATGCCTGTATTAAAAGGTATCATTGTATGCACTTTATTACACATCATAGAAAACATTCCAAAACGGAGAATAAGTACTTTCAATTATGTTTACAATTTTGTTTCGGATTGAGTAAAAAGAAATGATTAAAAGTTATGAAACAATGTAAGGAAACTTAAGTTTGCGTTATTCTAAATGTAAAATATAACATTTAATTAAAAAACTTAACATTTATAACAAAAAAGTGATATTTTACCAGTGTTGGCAACCCAAAACCTAAACATATGATTTTTTAACTGTCATCCAGGTAAAAAACTTATCATGAACAGACTTTGTATTCATTTGTTAAATGAAGATTAGAGGTATACAATAGTAAAAACTGTCTTTATAAATGATTTATAGATTTAATTATTACCAACACACGGAATAGACGTCAAGCTAATCTTGTATAGTTTGCTGGTGATGGGGAGGATGAGGCTCGAATCCCGGCTGAGTGTACTAAGGGTGTTTACTCTTAAGAGGTTCCCCCCTCTCCCAAACATTGAGAAGACCTAGACGCAAATGGGAGGATAACATCAGAATGGACCTGAAAGTGATAGGATGTAGTGAGGTGGACTGGATAGAACTAGCTCAGGATAGGGATAGTTGGCGTATTTTGAGTGGGTGAATAAATTTGGCTCAAAATAAATATATAATATAAATTAAAGATCAATACTTTCCTATATCCATCAATTCAAATTAAGACATCTGTTTTTACTCATATAATATTACACTGCATAGCTAATGTATCCGTTCTTCGCACGGGGAATCTATCAAGTTGGCCTAGTTTGTTATTTTTATCTTCTCTATATATAAATGCGAAAGCCCTCACTCACTAACCCACTTTTCACTAAATTCTCTCCTACTTCCTGAATAGCTAGAGGGCTGAAATTTGATATAGTTTCACATCAGAGAGTACTTAGAAAAACTAAGCAAAATTCAAATTGGGAATCCGTGAATTGAGGGGGGGATATTGGGGGGTCTTTTAAAAATCCTTTAAGGGAAGGTAGAAAATTTAATTTTGGCACGCATGTAAGGGTACTAATCCAGATAATAAAACCAGTCTTAAATTATGAAATTTCAAGTTCAATGCTAGGGAAATGGGGGAGGGGGGTGGTCCAAACTTTAAAAAACGTACTAACTAATTCTAACTCTCCCACTTTCCGTACAGCTAGAAGGGTAAAATTTATCATAATTGTACATCAGAGGGTACTCACAAAAACTACGAAAATTTCAAAATGGTAATCCAGAAATTGGGGGAGGATTGGGGAGTAGGCGGCTACCATTCCAGATAATAAAACTATTCTTAACCTATGAAATTTCAAGTTTAGGGTTGGTGAACTGGAAGTACTTGTGTAGAAGGTTTAAAAAATAATACAAGCAACTACCAACAATGCTGGTAAAAACCTAAACTAGGCATGAAGTTAAAGGGACCGCTTCATATAACCAAAAAGGTTTGATCATTTCAAATTTTTAAAAGAGACTCTGTGAAATTGCGGTTGGGGATATATATTTCTTGGCGCTCCGGTATTTACATTGTAAACATTTGACAAGCTCTGATTTCTTTTCCCCAAAAACAATTTCATTTTTTTTCTCAATTAAATAATCTTTTACGTACCTTTCCTCGTGACAACCATCTTACCTCTGCATGGTAAAGCAGATGATGGTTATCTGATCCCATTTCTTCACAAAGAACTGCAAAAATTCTCATATTTACAGCACTGTTACTAATAAAGTTCACAATTTTTATAAATTAGTTTAGAACTTCATTTTAGCTCTGGTGATAATTTTTTGCTTCCAAATGTTTCCTATGAATAACACAATGTGTCACTATTATGTCGTCACCAGATTCTTGTTTTACTTTTGCTGCTACACCAGAATGCCGCCCAATCATACAAGTGCAGTTTTTCCAGTCCGAGCCATACTTTCTTCTGTAGTCATCTATTGCTTTAAAACCCTCATCATTCGTAGTTTGAGTTGGCAATTCAGAAAAACACATGATACAGTCTTTCATGTTACCAGCACTGTAATCAATATACCTTGCATAGGAAACTAGTATACTATTTCTTTTGGATACCAGTGGATTCATCCATTTGTAAAGCAAACCACTTTGACTGTTTTACCTGCTCAATAAGTTGATTTTCGGTGTCCTCTGCCATATCAGCTATACGCCATTCAATCATGTTGTTTCACAAAGGGATATTTTTCACTCTAGCTACAGCTGCGGGACCCAATACTTTGTTTCACACCGAAATTAGACATGGCTTAATAAGATCCGCACCTATGTTATAAGGTTTCTTAAATTTAGCATGTTGATAGGCCACAAGAAAATAAGATGATATTAAGGCTTTGTCAGTAGTAGACATTCGAATAAGAATATCTTTTTCATCTTTAAGGGCATCTCTTTTACGCATAAAGAAATCAAGAGGCTTACCTGCCAATTCAGAATGCTTTGTATTTAAATGTCTATGAAGTTTTGTTGGCTTCAATGCTTCATTGCCAAGAACAGCAGCACAAACAACGCACTGAGGTTTTGGTAGTTGGTTCGTACCTGGACACAATATGAAGCCGTATTGTAAATAGCTTTCGTTATACTTCCCTGTAAATGCGCTCTTTTTCGAATCGAGTTTTAATTCAACGTTTGTTTCTTGTACACTGAGATTGTCACACTCGGAGTTGTCTGTCCAAGATGTGCTAGGCTCGGTTCTTACATCGTGCATATTAGCACACACCTTTTTCTGAAAAAAGTTAAACAATATTCCTTGACATTTGTTTTTTCATTTTAACGTTTAGCTACTAACAAATACACCATACAATATTAAAGTTGTGCTGACAAATGACAACAAAAATAAGACCTAGTTCCTAGTAGACTGTCTCGTCTGTGTGGTGCCACTGACGGAGTGACAGAGGTAACGAAACACGATCCTACCCGAGCGTTCACGAGAAGTGCCGAGAAGTGCCGTTAGGATATGCAGCTGGAAGGGTGGCAGATTTGTATTACGATTGTTTTTATGGTCCCAAGGATGGCTCGCGGCGCGGCCGGAAAAGCTTCATGGCCCAGTGGTTGGGAAACGCTGTCCTAGACCATTCGGCTACCGAAGTGGGTATCATGAATATTGTGGGTACACAAACTGATTTAGAACATAAAGTATCACCTATTTTTATTATATTTGGTATTATATCCATATCGATTAGTTATTCACCTCCACATTTTGATTTTTTTTTTTGCCAAAATGGATATTATTTTAATGGAATATGATTTTTTTTACTTATCTCGTATTCATTCACATTTAACAACACTATTGTTTTAGGGATAAGGATGGCATATCCTAGAGGAAATGTACCTACATTTCATTTTCACTCCCCATCACCTACAATTCAGGCTGGATGAGTTTGACGTTACAGGGTATCTATTAGTCATTAAAGTCGTAAAAGTCCATAAAAAGTCATTAAATTAGATTTTTCTGATTAAATTAACGTTCAGTTTTTTTTAGCCAAACTCATTTTGTGGGTAATAATAGTATTTTAGTTTCTGCTTTGCTCAAAATGAGCTTAAATTAACAATGACATCCTGGCATAGTTTAGAAATGAGAGAATATAATGTAGTGGTATAAAGGATGTGGGTGGTAATTCTTTATTTCTATGTTTTTTTTCTATGAATATCTGAATATCTATGTAGAGCTATAGCTCATGGAAAAGTAAGGAAATATGATTCTCTACAATTCAATAGACGTCATGCGATTATTTCACGTGCCCATGAATGCAGGTATGTAGACACTCAAAAATGAATCAAATAAAAACAACTTGGGTTTACTTCGCCTAGTTTTAATTAAATACAATATGTGGAAACTTATAAATTTTGGAAATATTAATTTTATTTTAATATTCCCGTTAAAAAACTTAATAAAGAAAATAAAGTAAAACTGTGGTTCAACATTTGAAAAGCTTCCTGCCTGAAACAACTAATCAACTTTTTAACTACTTTTAATAATATTCATAAGAAAATGTGCTAGCTAGAATATAAAAATGTAAGGACTGTGTGATAAATGAATGGGAATTAAAATTACGGTAGCATTAAAACGTATTCAAAAGATGTAAGGCTGACTCTAAAGAAATGAAAATACTAATGAGGGGCAAGAACTAAAAATGGTGGAAGGTTGAATTAAAGTGTGGCTAAATTTGAAGAGAAAAAAAAAAGAAAGATAAGATGGGTAATGAATAACTTCCACAAGAATAACGAGAAAGACAATAGAAGAGTCGAGAGAAAAAAGGGGTTAACATAACTCTCAAAAGGGCAGAGCACCCGTAATGAAGGAAATTCCAAACCAATTCCATCCCCTCATTCCCCATCAGACTATCCCCCTTTGGACTACTATCAAACCCAAACCAATGCTTCGCCCCTTCTCCCACTGTCCTGCAGTTTACTTTTAATAAACGACTCGTTTACGTTTTTTTTATAGAACCAAAAGAAAGGCGAGAAAGCGCTAAATAGAAGAGATTACCTCACCAAAAAAACACCCAACGTGAACCTTCCTAACCACGCAGAAAACCCCATTTACGATAAGGTGATGCTACGTGTTCCTTTTTTTTTTTCTACCTCCGTACTCGTGGTGAAGGAGGTATAATGCCTCCATTAAGTGTATTAAAGGTTCCCTCTCCTCCCCATTCCCCTTCACTTTCCGCAAGATAGCCGCAAAGGTTCGGTAGGAGGAAGTGCCGTTTCTTGTGGGGACGCTGCTTCACGTCGCTCAAACTTTCCAACCCGCACAGTAACCAACTGTTGACTAAATGAACATTTCTACAGTAGGGTATTGATTAATTCCGTAAGACTACTTGAAAAAACGGGGAACAAATTATGCGACGATGTTTCGGCTTGAAGAAACTTTGACACCGGTGTATTATTATAGCATTGAACTCTCTAATATAAAGTTATAGAATAAGATTGTGGTTACCCCAGCTAAACGTCAAGCTCGTTTAGTCTGACGGGGAGTTAGGTGTGCGAATCTATTCCGAGTGCATTTTGTAGCAAGTTGAGTGCAAGCTAAAGGTATTATCACTTGAGCGCATAGACTGGAGTACGAGGAATAACTAGTATTGTATTTTTATTGTTATTATTTTACCAGAACTTATTTTTGTTTACTTTCTACTTATAAAATAAATTAAAAAGACTCCTAGCTGGACAATGGCCATGACGTTTCAAGGGTACACCGTGGAGGGGTGATCTCTTGATGTACCCCATTCTTTTTATTTACTTTATTTTGATTCCTCAATAAGATGAATATTGTGATCGACAAAAAAAAATACTTGAGATTTTTTATTAATATCGACATTTTTTGGCCCCTTGAAACAGAAAATTTGTTTTTAGGTTGCTGTATGTTTGTCTGTCTCTCTGACTAGAGCCGAAACCAATTTACCGATCAGCCTAAAACTTGATATCTAGGGTTTTCATGTGGTTCCCTGAAGAGTATTTGGAATTAGATATCAAACCTTAAAATTAAGAGTAGCTTACTGAAGGGTAAAAAAAGAAAAAATCAATTTTCTCAAATTACGCTTTAATGATTAATTTTTAAATTTTTGTATATAATCATTATTTAACGCTACAAACAAAATGGCAATTCTTGTTTTTCCATGAAAATGACTTTAGGGACACTTTAAATAAGCAAAAAATGTCCAACTTTGATCATATATCCACAAATATTTGAGATACGAAATAACCTATCAAATGCAAAGTTGTAGTACTGCTTAAATTAAACTTATTTTAATATTGAATATATTTGTATAAGACCAGTAGTTTATAAACTATAAGCAAACATATATATTTTTTATGAAATAATTTTAAATATGTAATTGATTGCTATGCTCTTTTATGGACAGAGATGATCCTCTTTTCTCAATACTTTTGTAACTGTGTGTATTATTACATCTATGTTCGTTGGTGGAAAGTTCCTGCAACAGTGTGTATTTAACAATTTTTACGAATTTTTGATATATGTCTATTTTAAGATTAAAAAGAAAGAAAGTCTGTACGGTGAACCATACCATTTTTTTTATTTATTTAATCAATGAGAGAGAGAATATTATAATTAATTAATAAATACTATTTATTTAATCAATGAGAGAGAGAATATTATAATTAATAAATAAATACAATACAATAAAATACAAATTACATACTATTACAATTTATATGTATTAATTTCAAGTTTAGAGATATTCATTATTATTACTATTCTAGAGGCACTACAGAAAATCTGGTTAATGTGCCACTTATGTGTATATTGAATATAGAACTGAAGGCGAAAAATTGTAGATAAACAAGGTAAAAATATATAAATTACATAATTAATGATAGGTTGTTTCATAAAATAAACTGTTTACGACATAAATAAGGTGTTAATCTGACACATTGAGTATTTTTATTCGAAGAGAATTTTTACACCTAGACTAAAGTATACTTTTATAACCATGATTTGTCAGGTTAGATTTGGCTAATCAGAGTAAGGTAATTTTATCGACAGACTGAGTAGGCATTTCTGTTACCAGTTCACTGACCATAATTCTCTACCCGCATTACTCATTTCTTTCGCACTCAAATTCTAACGCGTTCACCTGCTACATATTCTTCTGAGTGTACTGAGGGTATTTTTCTTCTAGATGAATGTCCACACAAATTCGGGTACATTTGTTTTAAAATATTCCTTGCTCATACCAACTCCATTGGCTCAAGTATGCAGATATTAAAGATGGTGTGTATCAAAACAACTAAATATGATCGGGAGATTTCAGGAAAGTATCCAGCATCTGTAGGTGATAGCAGTGAGAAAGCACATTGTGCCTAAAAAAATGCCCTACCCCACTGCGTCTAGCCAGCTCATAACTGATATTGGGCTAAAGCTCGTATTTCCCTTTGAGAGTATTTATCAGTAACGTGTGGGGCGTTTGTTAACCCCTTATCCTCTGACTAGTCAAAACACTCATCGTATAGCACTATGATTTTTCCTTCCACCTCCTCCAAGTTTGATCCCTTTTTAACATCTGTGAGAAAATTAAACCTCCATTTCCCCTCTGGTTATTTCCATGACGACAAGGGGTTAGCGACCTATTGTCCTCTGTTTCTCCTTCAATGTCGCAAAGGTTTATTTCTGGAGTTTTTTCCGTTGATCTTCTATGTGACAATAGGTTTTCCCTGATTACTCATACCTGGCGCCAGTTTGGCGGCTCGACGTATAGAAACAGAATTAGCTTGAAACCATGACTAGTACATGAGGTCACTGACCCTGGAAACACTCCCCCATTTCTCCCTTTTATGTGGCAATGGGTTTTCCCAACGACGTCATCACATTGTCGCAGCCCTGATGACTCATACCTGGCACCAGTTTGGAGGCTTGACAAGACAAGTCAAGACAGGAATATATCATGACCATGAATGATGTCACAGTGAGTTTTCCCTGATGACTCATACCTGGCACCAGTTTGGCGGCTCGACGAGACAAGTCGCCTCTACCTGTGCGACTCCATCATTGCGTTTGATGTCCCAACACTCCCCTTACATGTGGTAATGGGTTTTGCCTGATGACTCATAACTGGCGCCAGTTTGGCGGCTCGACAACACATGTCGAGGCAGGAATAGATTGTGACCTTAAAACTGTAAGCTAGTACAAGAGGTCGTTGACCCTGTTCATGATTAGTACCAGTTTGGCATCTCGACAAGTCGAGACCCGTATCTGTTTACCTTACTTGTTGGGATAAGGTAAGAGACAAACAAGTTTTGCATGAATAAAACATGATATTACAAACATATATTTACATTAACGTTTTCACAAACATACATAATATGTATTATATATTTTTACAGAAACGACGCATATATTCATTTATACGTTTTTATAAAGTGTATCTTAATGTGTTAGTAAAATTTGTTTTGTTTACAATCCAACATGTAATAATCCAAACCAATGAATTGACGTGTATAGTAGGTAGCACTGATAAGATCCAGGTTTCTGATATGTGTTTCTACCGTAGGCTGTTCGAGATCGATTACATCCGCTGATTTTGTTAACGTGTCTCATGCATCCACAACGAGGGTGTCGATCAAATCGTTGAAATATCGTGCGAAGGGTATCAACCACATATCCCGTCGGTAGACGGTGATGTTTATGAAGTCCCACCCCTCACAAAGACGCGCCCAGCTTAGTGCTAGATAGGCGACATGTATGAGTCCAGCGTCTTGTTTCTCGCTGATGACGACCATACGGTCACCACAAATTCGTCTAAGAGAGATTTCATAATTAGTCAGACTAATATTCTTAGGAGGCTGCGTGTTGCTGAAAAACTTTGATATGACCAACTTGTAGTTGCCCAGTTCTTGCCACTCTATACGGTCAAACACCGCACAATTCCCTCCACATTTTTCTAGCCTGACATAGGGCGTAAAGTTCTTGACACTCATGCCGACGATAACTCGTTTGGCATTTACTTCGTCCAGTGGAAACAAAGTGTTTAAAATACTGGTGATGGCGAGCGGCTTCACCGAATTTGTTTTGCGGGTGCAAACGTCTTGACCTTTCATGATGTTTGATCGCTTCGACGACTGTTATGATCATGGCCGGCATGCTGTCGGGACGTCCCTTTTATAGGGGAAGACAAGGTGCACGGTGATTGGACGCAGCCTCTTGAGGGGAGACAGGAGCCTAGCTTCTTGAAAAATGTGTTGTTCTATCTCAACACCTTAGCGTCATTGATTGTATGATTGGTGGGAGAGAATAGGGCTAGGAATGTTTTCATTTAAATGTTCTGGGTGTAATAGAGAAGGTACATGAGACACTAATGGCCGCAAACGTTTGAGGCGATGCTTTGAGTTGTATTGTGTTATGAGACGTGCAGAAGTGTTTTTGCGTATAAATGCCAGATGTGAATTTAAACGGGGTGGAAAACCATAACTGTCAAAGTATTCTCCCACGCCATTTTTGACTATAAAGTTGGTGATCCAATGCGTCTCAGGCTTGGTGTGTGGATCCGTGTTGATGACGAGAGCGGCAGGTTGCGCTATTCTTGCGGGTAGTTATTCAGCAGGGAAAACACCCGGTCGTACAGAACGGAACCGCGGGTTTGTTTTCAGCGCACGTCTTATGGTGTGCGTGTCCATCTTCAATCATCCAATCTCAAAGTCTCCAAACGATGAGGGCTGAACAAAAATTCCAGACAGAACTATGTGCCATGCACATAGTGCGGTCAAATTTAAGTGTTTTCAAAAACGATCAACCTCTGTCGTACAGCTCTACGACAGGCGTAGACGTGCATTTCGCTGAAAACCTTTTATTTTCTGTCCCCTTGACTAAGATGGTTTCTGCACGCGTTGTGGCACGGGAGATTAGGGATTCGAGTAGGCTGTAATTTATATCACCACTATCCCAGGAAAAAGCGTGCAGTTTGTTGACGATATAGTCGGCTTGCATTTTAGCTGCGGCGGAAAGTTCCTCGATGACGTAAGGGGGTTTTAACATCCAATGTTGAAGTAATGTACCACATATAGATAAAACACTCAGTTCCTTGACGATAAACTCTTTACTGTTGTCGATGAAGCTCCGGAAATCTACAATGATGTCCTGGATTTAAATTACTAGTTAAGGGGCGGGAAGCCGCTTACATTAACTGCCAAAATCAGTCATGACGTTTCCGTTCTTATCGATGGTGATGATGTTGGCAAACTCCCCATACACGATATAGTTGACGGTTTCGGTGAAAGATCTGGTGAAGGTCACTTCGATGCTCAGAGAACCATGCCTCGTCAAATTCCAATGCGATGTCATGTGGGCGGACAGATTAGGTGTAAGATCGAAAGCCATGAGATGATATCCCTTAGGAAAAGATTCCCGTATGATGTCGCTACCTTTGTTCATGAAATGGCTACCCGTTCCAGAAAACAGTGTGTGGTAGGTCATGACATTGTTGCCATTCGCAATATCAGGCTGTGACGGTTTGGAAGGCACTTGTTCCCCGTCCACGTACAACGAGAAATGGTTCATGCCGTAGGTTTGGAAATTTAACGGGTTCTTGGTAGCATCTCCATTGAACGCTGAATTTAATACAAATCCAAATTCAACTATGCGTTGGTTGGGGAACTGTCCAGTGATTACGTTTGCCAAGTGATTTCCCTTGCACACCCGTAAGAATAGTGAGTGTTTTTACTTCCACGCGGGAAATAGGATACTTTGCGGGACTGACGTTTAATGCCTTGGCATGTTCCAAAAGTATAGAAGGTGTTACTTTGACACGTCGCACTAGAAGACAGTCTTCAATGATATGAATCTTATAGTGCGGGATTTCAGGTATGGCCATTAGACTAAACCCTTCTTTGAAACGGACCAACGTGACTATGAGTTCGGTGCCGTTCAAAAGGTATCTCTCTTGGTTAAACACATCACCGTGTAGATACCCTAAAAGATCCACTATGTTATTTTAGCAGTAAGACTACGACGAGCCTCAAACACCTTGTTGCTGGCGTTAACTTCCTCAAAGGTCCCAGGGCTCTCTGCGAACCACAGACCGCAAGTCAAATTTGTTCATTTGGATTCACTGTTATTATTGATCAACAAATCATTTTACGATCTATAAGCATACGCGTTGCTGGGCGGTGAGATTAGTTTTGATTTAAAAACACATCCACCTGTTTGAATAGTGAATGCAACCAGTTGTTGATGGGAGCGATTTGATCCACTTCGGTGAAAAGCGCCCCCATTGGGTTTCATGATAGCCGCCTTGAGATAGAGCATGGTCTGTATAAGATTGATATAGAACTGTCCTTGACTGGTAACGGTAAATTTGATGGGTGAATCATCGGTGAGGGAAGAGAGAGGATTGTACTGGATCCATTGTATACTTGTTATCCCTCGCTGCGGCTTCGGGGTAACTGGTTGATGTCACGACGACGGCGAGGTTGTGTTCAGACACGTGTGGGTAGGGGTAGGAAAAAGGTCGGTGAGAGGGTTCCGGCAACGTTAGTCGTGGTGGAACAGAAGGATGTTCCGGCAACGTTAGTCGCGGTGGAACAGAAGGATGTTTAGGCAACGTTAGTCGCGGGAAAACCCATTACCACAATGAAGGGGAGTGTTGCGACATCACACGCAATGTTGACGCCACACAGATTTAGGTGACTTGTCTTGTAGAGCCGCCAAACTGGTATCAGGGCTGCGATAGAGCGATGACGTCATCGTAAAAACCCATTACTACATAAAAGGGGGAAACGGGGTAGGGATTCCAGGACCAATGACCTCTTGTACTAGTCACAGTTTCAAGGTCATGGTCTATTCCTGCCTCGACACGTCGAGCCGCCAAACTGGCGCCAGGTATGAGTCATCAGGGAAAGCCCATTGCAACATAGAAGACCAACGGAATAAACTCCAGAAATAAACCTTTGTGACATTGAAGGAACAACAGTAGACAACAGGTCGCTAGCTCCATTTCCTCATGGAAATAACCAGAGGGGAAATGTAGGGGAAATTTTCTCACAGATGTGGAAATGGGGTTAAACTTGGAAGGGGTAGAGGGGAAAATCACAGTGCTGTAGGATGAGTGTTTTGACTCGCCAGAGGATAAATGGTTCCCAAACGACCCACATGCTACTTTTATATTATAAAGATGATTATATAGAGAAATATTAATATAATGACTGGATAGGAACAGTCGGGGCAATCATGGGCTTATTTTGGTATTTTAGGTGAAGTAATTTTTGTCTTAACTGTCTTTGCATGGTGGGATGTATGTATAGACTATTATATATGTATATATAAATATAGAGATAGCTTGCCATCTGGCTATACCAACCGAGTGGCCACCACCGTTAGCGATGTTGGTTCTGTCATTTGCATATAGAGGGTGTCATGTGGTCAGCACAATCTATCATCTGGACGTTAATATTAGTTTTCTAGACTGGAGCCGCTAGCTAATTATTCAAGTAACTCCTTATTTTACCTTAAGGGTCTGAGTCACAGAAAAATGCTGGATGCATTGGATATTGAGCCTGGGACCTCTGTATCTGTAGCCAAAGACTCTAATCACTAAACCACAGAGAAGGCCATTTACTCGTATATACCCACTCTACCCAGCCATCTCAAAGTTGGTGCTGTGGGAATGGATTTCAGGCAAAAATATGATGCATATGGGATAGTGGAAATATTATCTTGACTAAATACATTTCAAGAAACTGTCTTAAATTAAATATTTTCTTAATCAATATTTGTATTTATAAAATTAATTTTGGGGCTTAGGTTTTGGAATTAAAAGATATTAAAAATTTATTATCTTAGGCAATCTATCATACACAAGCACTTTTGTATAGATTTATGAGTCACACGACGCCATCTAATGCGTCAAAGTGAAATCTTAGTAGAAGTTTGTCTCTAAAGCTGGCGACATGAACGTAAAACCTTTTGCCAGGCAACTTTAGCTCTAAGTTGTAAATCTTTCCTTCTGGAAGCTAAAACCCAGGAGAAAATATTAATAAAATATGACGCTGTGACATTTCGAATTAAAATTCTCTTTAAATTTATGATCCATAACCTGCATTGGGTAAATTTATTTTTCTAGTTCCTAATTTTTAGAATTGTTCTTTGTTTTTAAAAAAAGAATTTAATTATGTTGAGTAGAATTTGGATTCCTAATCCTATTAACAGGTCTAGTATGGATATAAAAAGATGGAAAAAAATATATTTCTATAAAACATTGCATAAATAAATTGTCCCAAACAGTCAAAATAAAGTTATTGGGTTTCAGTGTCTATAGATCTAGGGTCTAGACACTCAACTATATTTGAAAATTATGAATAACAATTTAAACATTGTCAATAAAACGAGTGTGGTAAGAAATAAATGCTGAGCTATGATAATCATATTCACACTTTAAAGGTACGGTATATGAATTTAATAAGACCATTATAGAGACATACATTAAGGAGAAACATTGCCCAAGTTTAGCACAAAAGGGATTTATTACGCATTCGCTGCTTAGAAGTGAAATTTAACGCATGTGCAAGGGTTCAAATTACATAACAGCCTCAAACCAATATTGGCCATGTATAAGGCAATGAGAATAGCTACGCGTGCGCTGCTTATAAATATAAGTCTGTTCATATGCAGAGGTTCAAATTATGTAACAGTTTCATAGTACTATTGGTCAAGTATAACTCAGTGAGAGCATTCACTGCTTATAAGAGAAAGTATATGCACGTGTGGTGATTCTAATGAGATCACAGAGAGGAATGTCGGTTTTGATAGTTCGGAGGCAATATCTAGTCATGAGAGGTCTGAGAGTATTATATGGACACAATATTCAAATAAAACTATTTTTTTTATCCATCTATTCGAATCAACCGGACTACCCCTCACCTTCATCTCTGTATTCTCTGTCGTTCCTTTTCGACATGTCAATATCAGTTTATTTCATTGATGTTGTTTGTATGCCAACTCTATTTCCTCCAATATCATTGGGCTTGTCCAACCAGTTGAAATAACTCGACATGACAGCCTGGCCTCTATTTTCAAAGCATATTGAATTTGACATTTCATTGGGCAAAGGTAAAGGTAAAAATATACTTCTATAATGTACTGTGCATATGCATATAACCCATTGTCTCTATACAGTGAGTCAAACTTATGATCAGTTTAGTCAGAGGTAATGTACTATGTAATTATGAGGGAATGGATATTGCCTGTTAGCCTTTTCTTTTCCTTTATCGTAAAACATAGGAAGTTGAAATGTATAGAGGGTGTTTTCGTGATGATAAGACAAAATTTTAGGGATAATGGAGGAGGAGGACAATAGAAGCAAAATAATATATGAATGGTTGCCCGGAAATGTTTCAGTCAAAATTTATAGGTGGAAAAACGTGGCGAAGTGGAATGGGAGCCCCCTGTACAGTTTTTAATGAACACATCATTTAGAACCGACGATGACAATGTCCATACCAAGATAAGATGAACACATTTTAAAGGCTATGTTCGAATTGACGTCCCTAGGCATCGATGCAGGTATGACAGCGTCGCAGGAAGCTCCGTCACATCCGCTCTAAAAGATCCCTGGCGACCCTCTGATGACATCACAACCAACAAGAATTTGTGCTAGCAGGTCTTCTTCATCAAGTAGCGGTGTCTCGTAGACAAGACTTTTAAGATAACCCCACAGGAAAAAATCAATCGGGGTGGACATCCTGTATACATTTCATAATTTTACGAGTACAATATGTTCATTTTAAAGTGCCAATAATTTTTATTCTATTGGTTTTTGGATATTTTATAAATAAGAACCTAAACGCGTCTATTTCAACTTGGACCTCTTTTTTTCACACGGTATGGACTTTTTGCTGAAAGATATTCCACTTTTTTAGAAATTGTGAGTTTTGGCTTAATTGTTTGGAGTAGGTTTGAAAATCAACACTTGTTAGATAGCTTCAAATGAGCGTAAGTCGGTTGGAGGACAATGGAAGCAGGGGCAGACATCTTGAGGGGCAACAGAATGCCATTGCAGAAAACAAGTGTAAATTCTTCGAAAACTGCAAATTTGAAATTTTGTCCCTTGGTAGGTATCGTGAAGTAAAACTCAGCTTTTCAAATTATAGAAAAAACCATACTATTTGAAAATATAGCCCATTTTACTATGAAAATCTAGAAAATTATATAGTGATTGACAGCATTTTACCCGCTTTGGTGGTCTAAGAAGACTGGACTGACGTTGATGATGAGATTAGGGCTCGAATCTTGGTCCGGTGTAAAAAAAGGTGTTTTATACTTAACTGCTTTTCACTCTCCCTCCACGCAAATTCAGATACATTTCCTCTAAATTCCATCTTCTTAATCCCTGACATAATCCCTGACGTAATTGGTAGAGCATATGCGTATAACCTAAACGAGTAGTGAGTGTGGTGCTAGAAAAAAGGTAAATGAGAATTGGCTGTAGGTATAGAATGTTCGGTAGTAAAATAAATTTTACATTGCCTATTGTGTGATTTTTGACGTGAATACGTCTTTAAATTTGCTACCATACGGGGGCAATCCAAAAAACCTAATGATAACAAAATCGGGGGATACAGTTTGGTGTTGTAGTTTCGAATCTTTCCTCTACATCCAAAATTAAATTATACCACTGGATAGCTAAAGGATCAAAGAATTCATTACGATAAGCGAGAACAGTGACGCATCGCGCGCGGTGGAGGGGGAAGCGCCGCCATTTTGAGGTTATTTTTCTGCGTATCGAGATTAGCAATTAGTATAACTTTTGACTCGGAGAAGCTACGATGTTCGTTTAAGTTTTAATCGTCAGCTGTCGTCAATCTATCGATTGTATATAAAACATTAGTAGAGTTATATTGTAACACAATAATTATTTGTTTCCTTGCTTTTATCCTAAATACATAAATAAAAATATTTTATTTAAAAAATATAACCCGTTACATAAACGTATTCACGTACAACACACGGCCGTGTCCATGACACAGCCACACCCCCTTTTTTTTTTTTCTACTCTGGTGCCTAGATCTCATATTTTTAACGACTATTTTCCTGCTTATTTTAAGCATTTTTGGTGCCTAAGAATCCGCTCCCTAGTAGTTATAATATAATAAATTTAAACAATTTTTAAAGGGGCTTAAATATGTTAAAACTTTTTACAATATTATTAAAATTCAAATTAATACTAAAATTTATATAGAATTTGGAAAAATGAAACCCAAAACTTTAATTGAGCTCGATATCTTAGTCCAATTTCCAATTGTTATTTTATCTATTTATATTTGAATTAATTACTTTTATGCAAAACTGTAATCCGAGTCCAAGACTAATTTCAGGATAACAAAAACAAGCTCCGATTTTATATTTTTCTTTCTTCGTATCAGCAAGAAGGCAGATGTATGTCAATGTTATTTGTTTATTTTGGTTCATAAAAAGTTAGCTTATTTAATATCAATTAGTTAGTTTAAATTCATATATAAATCTGTACTTTTAATTCAATGCGAGCCAAATAAATTTTTTCCTATAGCTTTATGGGTAAATAGATATAAGGGTGGCTTAATGAGACAAGTGTCGCTCCATAAAGCTCATTTTGGGGCCTTTTTCATCTTGGTATGTAGCTTTATCTTGACTATAATATTTGAAACCACGTGTATAAATGTATTTACAGGTATAGTACAGTACAGTAGTCATTTAAACAACCCCGTGTTAACATTTCTGCCCCAATACTGTAATTTTGAGATGTTAATATTTAAGGATTTAAAAAATCAATTATTCATAGCTTTAAGTATTTCTTCTTCTTCTACCATAATTTGGTATATATTTTTAATATTTTTAAATCATTACAAATAATTTGTGTGAGGAAGTATAGAAATATAATTTGTATAAATAAAAGAAGAGTTTGTTTGTCTGTCATGAGTATTACACGATATATACCACACAAAGAGGTATTAAATTTTAAAAATCATTATCGTTGACCTTGGTGGTCTTGGGGTAAATTGATTACCCCATGATCCGATGATCGTGGGTTCAAATACAGCTGAGGTCGAAGGATTTTTCTTGAACGAAACAAACTCGTAGCACAACATTCTACGGAGGAAAGTAAGGCCATCGCGTCGGTCCCATGTCGATTGTGGTATGTAAGAGCCTTAATTTAAGGGTAAATTTATGATTTCAAAACCTTTTGTGAACCTTATGAAAACCTTAGATAGCAAGTTTTAAACCTATTTGTAAAATGGTTTCAACTCTAGTCCAGGTAACAGACGGCCCAACTAACAAACGGCACTGAAAAACAACTTTTTCAGGTTCAGAGGGTCATCCAAAATACGTCTACATCTCTCAAAATATTGAATTTAATTTTTATGACGATCACAATATTCCCTCTCTCCCTGGGGTTGCAATAAGATATAAATAAAAACAATTACTACCGCTTTTAACTGTTGAAATGTTGGGGACTCCTATACAATCATATTAATCCACCTCCGAACAAATACAATTTTTGCTTGAGAACTCATAATATAATATTATGTTAATTTGAATATCCCATGACGCTGGTATTTTCTCCGGTTAATACTATAGTATTTTTAAACAGTTTGGTTAATTTTTTTGACACTGTAAATTCATGTTAATTTTGAGAGTAGTCACTTATCAACATTATTTTTATTTGGAGATATTTGTCTTGAACCACATTTATGTACTATCACGTTTATTATAAAAACATTAGGCTCTATATTATATTTTGTACTCTTACTACACTTGATTAAATAACGTGCTATGTGACTCGAAATATATTAATGAAATAAAACAAATCATATTTATAAACAACTTCGCCTACTTTGGGAGTGTCGAAGCTATTTTGCGAAGCGGGCTGCATCTTAATTTGAAGCACCTTATGACTTTAAGCACAATAACGCTTATACGTCAATGTGCGAAATAGAAAAGGAGGGGGAAATGTTTAGTTTATCCTATGAGGATATACTTCCCCTCATCCTCTGACGGGCTTACACACTCATTATACTATTTGTGCCTGGATAAATTGACTTGATTTTTAGAATTACCTTTTTCTAATTTACTATAATATACAGACATTTACTTCCTAAGATATTTCAATATACATCCTAATAGGAAGGTTTCTACATGCTACTTTCGTAACTAAACCAAATCATCTTATTTCTAGATGATTTATAAAATTTATAAAAAAAATGTATAACATTTATAAAAAACTACTTCAAAATACAAAATAATTGGTGACAATGTAGGCTATTTTTAGAACTATAAATGAATTTATGATTTTGTTTCAATGTTATAGGTTTAAAATTAGTTGATTAGAACGTTAATACATTAACATGGTAAATCATATATTGATTTACCGTAACGTCATACGTAGGCAAAGTACTTAACTAGCCATCACTTTTGTATTTTGTTTATTAATATGGTTAACACATAGATTATTAGCGTCTCAAAATAAGCAAACAGTTCTGAGAAGGGTAGTCAATATAAAACACATCATCACTCACCTGAAGGAGGATTACTAAGATCATAGTGATAAATGACTCATATAAAACCACCCCCTTGTTCACCTGCACTGCAGTCTAAGAATAACTTGAGTCACAACACCTTGAACCGTTCTGGAACGTACAAAGAGGCTTAGTTTATCAAGTTCGTACCAGACGCACTCTGTCTAGCAAGCAAGTACCTGTAATATCTAGTTAACAGGTACACACCTCCTGAAACTATTACTTATCACCTGAGGTAAAATCGTGTTTCCCATATTATTCAAGAAAACCGTTACATATTTAACATCATAATCCCTATAATGAACGAACTAACTACTTGTAGTTCCTTCCTTCTCCACTACATCACTCATCCGCGCCACATGTTTCCCATAATTACTCCCAATACGCCTTCTCCGTAGATTGGAAACCAGAGATTTAGGAGGGATGAAAAGAGAGGGCAAGAGTAGGGGGGATAAAAAGAGAGATCAGTCTATTACCCAAGAGAGGTATCTCCTCCCCCCTTCCCATTCCCCCCTTTATAGACTCAACGTAATCACATACGTAATCTATCTTCATCATTCACCTGACTTCAAACCTGAGACCTTTTAAATCTCCCTCCCTTTTTTCAGCCCCAACTCCCCCCTCTTCCTCTCGCATATTTTTAGTTAAATCACGACTTAATCTCTTTCTCGCCAGGAACATTTCTAATGTTTCAATCATTTTAATCTTAATTATAAATGGAAATGTCGGTGGGGTAATATTTTACTCTTAAATTATTTTGTCCTACAAAAGCAAAATTTATATCTATCTGGCTCTAGACCTTTCTATTATTTAGCTCCTGAAAGGCCCTTGATATGTTCACTAAGCTTTTGACAAAGTAAAATAACTTTTATTCTCAAATATAATATCAGAATAAACTTTAGATCATTGAATTATTTTGTATTAGACCTTATACGGTTTAGTTTAGTAATAATATATCTGTGAGATTTGTAGAATAAATTTAGCTTGTCAATTGTTTTAAATTCAAATGTCTTCTCTTTTGTAGATGCTTGACAATAAGTAAAATTAAAAAACACACAAATATCATAGTATAAATAAATGCAGCAAATAAATGAAGATATATGGAACCAATAACATGTCACTGTTTAAATCATAAACAACATATGTTGACGTTAGTTAAAAGGAGTAAATAATCAAAAACAATTTTAAAAATAGTTTTACAGCTTTAAAGTTTTTAAACATGTAACACATAGAAAATATAAGTTAATTTAAACAGTTTTGTAAAGAATGTTAAAAATTAAATGGAATATAATTGTCAATTTAAGTTGTCAATAAAAATATATCACTAGCTGAGAGCTCCTTCGAGAACTTAAAATGACACTACTATTTTGTTTTATATTTCAAATTCTTTATTAATTATTTTCTAAATAACTAATATTTTCTTAAGTGTTATATGTTTTAAAACTTTTTAAACTTTACAACCATTTTGAAATCAATTTCTGATTATTTACTCCTTTAAACTATTGACGACAAGACAAATATTGTGTTCATGATTTTAACATTAACATACTTTTTAATTGCTTCAATATATATTTACTTATTTACCTCGTTAATTTTTTATAACTTATGTGTTTTTTAGATTCACCTATCGTCAAACATCAAGAAACTTTAACAGTGTCTAAGCATAATACTTAAATTTATTCTAAAATCAAATGTATTCTCTAGCGCCCTATGCTAATCTACAAATCTGATAACAGAATGAACCCTTAGGTAAAAAGTAAATGCATACGTCTCAATACACCTCAGAATTGAACCAAGGATCCATAGACTTGTGGTTAGCCATGATTAGGATCTTTCAAGGGCGCTCACAACATATTATTCAGATCACAGTTAGGTAAATTTGTTACACAATCATAGAAAGGAGAGAAAGTGTGCCAAATGGGTGCTACTTGGTAGATCAATAAGAATAGTTGCAGATGTTCAAAAATCCCGTATTATCTATGAAGTGGTTTGATATATTTTAATATTTTTTTCACCAAAATATAGGTAGGGCAAAGTGTTGTCCAGTTAAAAAGTTTAAAATTATAAGTTTAAATTATTAAAAACTGTGTGATAACTAACTTATAACCCTATAAAATAATACTGCAGAATTTTAAAATATGTTGTAACCCTAACAAAACATGACTTAATTTGATAAAGGAAGCCTGAATTAAGGTTTATAGCCTTTGGCTTTAAACTCAGCCGCACAAATTAATTTTCATATAGAGCGTCGTTAATTTGAAAAGAAACTAAAATTTAAACATTTAACTGTTCATAAATAAACATGCTTATAACTCTTACCTATAATTTGTTGTAAACGATATTAGAAAATATCAAAAAACTTATCAAATAATGTGGAGTTTCTAAATGTCTGCAAAGCGTCTCAATGTTCTATAGTGTAGCACCCTTGAATAAACATAAAGAAAGGCCCACGCACCAACAAAGTTCTAGGTCCACAATTTCACGTTTAAAACAAATTCAATTACTTTAGAGGCCCCTCAGGAACCTTGTCCAGCATCAGAACATATATGTTGATGAAACCCACACAAGTGTTCACGTGGACAAATATATCAAGTTTGCGATGGACCGGATTTCCCGTTACATGAAGGTTGAGGCTAGAACCGAGTACACTGTTAGGAGGTTTACACATTTTTTTATCAACGTGACTCCTCCTTCGACTGTAATGTGGACACAATTCCTCTCAATTACCCTCCACATACATAACTCATGTACTAATCTTTTATCCACTTCAGTGGTCACGTGGTCTAAACTCTAAAGCGTCCCTATTGCATTAGGCTGTATTGACAATGACAGTGATATCGCATTAGGCTGTATTGACAATGACAGGGATATCGCATTAGGCTGTATTGACAATGACAGGGATATCGCATTAGGCTGTATTGACAATGACAAGGCTATCTCATTAGGCTGTATTGACAATGACAAGGCTATCGCATTAGGTTGTATTGACAGTGACAGGGGTATCGCATTTGGCTGTATTGACAGTGACAGGGGTATCGCATTTGGCTGTATTGACAGTGACAGGGATATCGGAATTAGAATTACTGCCGATTGTATCGAAGGGTTTTTTTTCTAAATGGTTTACCAATATCCCTCACGCAAATGCTGGCGCATTTACTATAATACTATCTTCCTAATCCTTACCGACATTACTATAAATATACGGATAGTCCAAACTGGTTGTAAGACACGATGCACAATAAACACTCTTTGGTTAAAACGTTTGAATTAAAATATTTGTAGAATGATTGATTGATTGATTGATTGATTAAATGATATGTTCTACTAAAAGGGGTCTGATGTACCCTGAAAATTAATTTCCCATGATGTGTTTAAAGTGTGAATTCATTGGACCTACATGTGTCTGTGATGTCCTCGGCCTTCTATGATCCTAACCTAACCCGAACTAACCAACTGTGTTTCCAATGATTGCAGGCAAGCCGGAGCCGTCTGTGAGATGGTTGGTGAACGGTGTTCAGGTGGACGAGGAGTACGAGCACAATGCTGGTGAAGTCATCGAGAATAGGCTGATGTGGCCGGCAGTAGGGAGACAAGACCTCAACTCCGTGTTTAGCTGTCAAGCCATCAACACGTTATTGACCGAACCTAAGGAGACCTCTCTCGTGCTAGACTTACACCGTGAGTAGTCAGTCATACCACCTTAGCTATCAGTCGGTAGGGCCGTTCAATATACAAAATCACCCGCCTCGGTGGCGTAGTTAGCTAACGCGCCAGTCGTGTTGAGCTAGACCACCGAGGACGGGGAGATCGAGGCTCGAATCTTGTGTCGGGTGAACTGGGGGTGGTTTTTCCTAAATGGTTTTCCACTCTACCTCCACGCAAATGCGGGTTCACTTCCCCTAAATTCAACCTTCCCAATTCCTAACCCATTAGTGTAATTAGTACTTAAGCGTATAACCCGAACGGGTAGTAAGACGCTGTGCTAAGTATTAATATACAAACTCAAACAACGCGGTATAGAATTCACAAAAGTATTTGTGGTTTATTTAAACTTAAAAGTTAGTTCACATTTCACAATTAGACTACTACTACTACTACTACCACTACTACTACTACTACTACTACTACTACTACTACTACTACTACTACCACTACTACTAATAATAATAATAATACTACTACTACCACTACTACCACTACTTACTACCACTACTACTACTACTACTACTACTACTACTACTACTACTACTACTACTACTACTACTACTACTATTACTACTACTACTACCACCACCACTACTACTACTACTACTACTACTACCACTACTACTACTACTACTACTATTACTACTACTACTACCACCACTACTACTACTACTACTACCACTACTACTACTACTACTACTACTACTACTACTACTACTACTATTACTACTACTACCACTACTACTACTACTACCACCACTACTACTACTACTAATACTACTACCACTACTACTACTACCACTACTACTACTACTACTACTACCACTACTACTACTACTACCACTACTACTACTACTACTACTACTACTACTACTTAGCACCTAATCTTACTACCCATTCGGGTTGTACGCCTAAGTACTAATTACACTAACGGGTTAGGAATCGTTAAGGTTTAATATATAGGAAGTTAGCCCGCATTTGCGTGAAGGGAGAGTGGTAAACCATTTAGGGAAGCCCCAGTTCACCCGCGTGAGGTTCTAACCTCAATCTACCCGTCCTCGGCAGTCTAGATCAACAAGAAACTAACGCGTTGGCTAACTACGCCACTGAGGTGGGCTTTCACCGTTAGAAAGCACTAGGGAGTGACTGAGGTAATAAAGGTGTTCCAATATTTTCTAACTATCCTTTTTTTTTTATGATAGCCATTGATTGGAAAAAGAGAGAAGAAGAAAAGTGTAAAGAAGTTACTGACTATAAAATAAACATTTATTAGGTTTGGGAACACTAGCGATCCGAGTGGAGAGATATTCGATATCGAAAGAAAAATAAACGGTTTATTCGCTACGCTGGGGACTTCCTTGTGTACATAGGCTATTTTTGAATAATTAAAACATTCTCATATTAATATAAAATTTCTAGTATTGATTTCTTACTCTTATGAGGTAGAGAGGAGTAAAGTAGAATGTACGTGTAATGAAAGAGCATTTTAGTGGAGAATGAGGAGGAGATCATTTAAGAAAAGTGACCTCAAGATGTTCAAGATTCTAACGCCGTCACTCGAAAAACTGACTAGATATGACTGCCACTTAATTTCGCGTGCAAACAGGTGTGATGTAAGGTTCAGGAGGGTTGATTACAAGAATTGCACAAGCATTAGTTTGATAGGAGATGATAAATCATAGCTATAATTTATATGTGTAAAAATATTATCAGTGCACCAGCCAAGATTCGAACCTCGAAACATTGCCATACATTTTCATCCCTTTAAATAATTAATTGTGCTAGTTTTTATTCAAATAAATAAATTAGTATCACACTGGTCCACATAAACATCTGGGAAAATATAATTTTTAAAATGTTTTAGCTATATATTTAATTAATTTAAATCTATTGCATTAAATAACTAGTATATACCCATATTTGTGGACATGCTGATTAAACGTCGTGATCATCCGGTTAGGTTTACCGGTAACGGGATGGTGAGAGCTATACTAATGGCCGGATTAGTTTACCTAATTAGTTTCCCACCCTTGCTGCAGGCGAATGTGGGTACATATCCTCTAAATTGTATAATCTTCATCCCCTTACTCACTAGCCTGATCAATATGCTAGTAATACCCGCTTCGATGGCCACATGGTCTATGATTCTACTCACAGTAGACTATACTGCTGGTGATGAGGAGATCGAGGTTTGAATCTCGGTCAGGTGTATTGAGAAGTTTTTATTTCATAATGGTTTTCCACTCTCCCTCTACGCAAATACGGGTACATTTCCTATAAATATAACCTTTTTAAGCTCTAAAACTATTAGCGTAATTAGTTTATAAGTGTATAACCCAACCGGGTAGTAAGACGCGATGCTAAAATAGGGACCTTTAAATATATTAGTACAAACGGGTGGTAACGCGTGCTGCAACAAAACATTAAATCAAATTAAGGCCCTTGGCCCTGTCGAGTGCAAGTCTAAATCCTATTTTGTGGGGTGGTGGGCGGGAGGGTGAAAGGCGTGGTGTGGCTTCACAACCGACATAAGTATCCTTCCACTCCAAAAATGAGAGATGGATCACGGAAAACGTAGATGGCGCTAGCTACCGGACAGGTCATGAGGAAAAATCATACTTTTGGAAATATCAGTTTTCTCGAGAACGATTGAAATTTTTATGGCAATATTTTCAACACCTCTTCTAAGATAATGTATCGATGTTTATTAGGTGTTACATTTTCTTACTTTTTGTTATTCAGACAGCAGTTTTCTATTGAAAAATGTCAAAATTATTTATATTTGATCACTGTTAAAATTATAGAGAAAATGAGTATATAAAAAGTATAACTTAATCAACATGCTTCTTAACTTGAACAAACCGTTTCCGAAAAGAGAATTGCAAAACAATAACAATTCTTGAAGATAACCGTTTGTTCCCATGGCTCTGCATTTCCACGCCAAATGAAAAGGGCCAATAACCTTAAGGACAGCAAACACACTAAGTTTTTTAATCCAACCTTCGACTAGTTTGAGTTTACGTACCCCTCCTTTGACCATGTGACCAGTAGGTAGGGTTGAGGGGTGTTGTCATATGTAAATATAATACATTTTTTAACTAGTCTAGTTTTTAAAGTATTTAAAACTCAAACTAGAACCCTGTACATGTGACACAAGAAGTTGTGATGGCCACAAGATTGTTTCATGGGAACACCCAAGACCACAATATCTGCCTTGCACAACTTACTACCCGCCTCGGTGGCGTAGTTGGCTAACGCACCAGTCGTGTTAAGCCAGACCACCAAGGACGGGGAGATCGAGGTTCGAATCTCGGTCGGGTGAACTGGGAGTGGTTTTTCCTAAATGGTTTTCCACTCTCCCTCCATGCAAATGCGGGTTCACTTCCTCCAAATTCAACCTTACCAAGTCCTAATCCATTAGTGTAATTAGTACTTAAGCGTATAACCAGAACGGGTAGTAAGACGCGGTGCTAAATAATAGTAATAGTAACAACTTACTATATGCCATATCGTGTGCTTTGTAGGAAATAAATCACGTCCTATCGAGATCATTTTTATTCTACAACACTCGAGTTGTAAACTAGCTAAAAGCTAATTTTTAATGAGTTAATATGTATATTTTTTGCATCCAAATATTTTATAAAAAGAATATAAATCAAAACGATAGTAAGATAATAAAAACAATATTGAGTTGTTTGACTTAATTTTAATTAAAAATACAAACTTGAAAATATTCCTTTATTTCATAGGTTTTTAGGGATAATCAGGTAAATATTTATCATAAATACTTTTAAAAATAATTGTACTCTATAATTATTTAACTATAAAAATGTATAAATAGGCCATTGTATTGTAAAAATATTGTGTGCAACTGTACTTGTCACGTGAACAGTATCTGATGATTAAGAATTGTGTGTAATCAATGTGATCAAAATCATGAACAATAAATGGTGTACTGGACCTAAAATATAGGTGCGAGTATTTGAACAAGGGTCCTTGTTGCATATCAGGCCATCAGTATCAAGTGCATAATGTAGCTACTATAAAATGTTTCAAAAGTTCTCTTTTTATTTCAATGCTTTCCCACAAGATCTCTTCACAAAAACAGAAAACAATGTTTCAATTAAATATGACAAAATTTCACACGCTAGGTAGTGTAGCCGCACAGCACCGTTTGATCATTCTACTAGTCTTAGTTGGTAGAAAAATACGTTTTAAACATGTAATATCCACTCACGTGTGCCTCATTCGGTATTCATGCAAAGGATGGTTTTGAGAAGAGAATATGGTTATTATTATTATTTGCAGAGGGAAAGCTAACGTAACGGAAAATCTTCGCAAAACTCCTTTGTTATTTCTACCGAGGGATTTAAAAAATAATATTACCTACGTTCACGTATTTTCGTTCAGAAAAAGATTATTCTTTAGAGGGGAAAGTTTTATATCATATGTTGGGTTTTTTTGCAAGTCTAAAAAATATGTTACCCGCATCGATGATAGCGTGGTTTAAGTTGCTAAGCTCACAAAGGACTGGATTGCTGTCGATGGTGAGGTCAAGATTCGAATCTCAGCTGGGTGAGCTGAAGTAGATTTCCATATGTGGTTTATACATTATTTGTCCCCGCGAATGTGGGTGCACTTCCTATAAATAACCTATCTTATCTTTAACCCTAATAATAATCCCTCCTTAACATATTAATAGGCCCTTAAAACTCTAGTTTATTTTTTAAATTTAATATGTGTTTTGAGCATCAAATTGAATACTGGACCCTTTTCTTGGAGAATCACTTTTGTAGTAACTAGTCTATCCGGGATTCTATAATTTGTTCAAATTAATTTGACCTTTACCGACAGTTCAAAGATTTTCTAAAAAGACAGTTTTGTAGGTTCGTAAATGTTTGGTCACTTTTAAAACTGTTGTAAACCATCTTTAGTCGTCAAATTGACAAAACAAAATTGAGAGGCGGATTATTATGGAGATTTTGTTTTATTGTATCTTTTGAACTAATGAAAAAAAATAGCAATGCAAGCCTTAATCAATTTATAATCGGTGTTGTGCCTGACCAATGGTCTGGGGTAGAGTGCCATACTAAGACTTATTTTGAAAATTTATCTCATCAGAAGTTAATATTTTAAATATACTGGTCTACATATTACATTTGGACAGCAACATTTTGAGTTTTGTCTTAGGTTTATAATAGATTATGTATCCACTTTCATGCCATACACTAAAGTATGTGTTTAGAAAGGGTAGGTTATATCATGTTAATATAAAAGCTAAAATATTAGCATCGCGTCTTACTACCCATTAGAGCTATATACTTATGTACTAATTACGTTAGTGGTTCTAGGGATTAGGAAGGCTATATTTAGAGTATGTGAACTCACATTTTCTTGGAGGGAGATTGGAAAAACAACTCAGCAAAACAACCATCAGTACATCCGACTGAGATTAGAATCTGGATCTCCCCGTCAGTCGTCAGTCTGGTCTAGTTTTAGAGTAGTGCCTTAGACCATTCGGCCATTGGAGTGGGTTTAATATAAATAAAGGGACACTTTTTACCTAAATGTGGTCAATTCTAAGTTAATTTTAGTAGTAAGAGCCAGGGTATAGCCCATTTCGTCCTTGAGGCAGTATTTGTGATTCTGACGTATAAGGCGCTCGTCACTGACCC
>CABFWO010005736.1:25460-43300 GCA_902155825.1 Timema genevievae | reverse complement strand
TATTTTCAATATTAAATCAAGATTTTATTTTGCTGCAATAAGTAAAGCATGTGCGACTCTTATAAGAGTTGGCATTTTCCCAACAAAAAATAAACCTCGCTGCTGGTGTGTTAAACAAACATGAGAAAAATAACTGTTTAGGACTTCCCATCGAACCACCTTCCAAGATTCTATTTTGAGTGTGTGGTGAAAAGTCATATGGTGCAATTCTTAGGAAGGGAAAAGAAGCTATTTCTGTGAGACACATCGAAGGATGCAACGATGAGAACCATATTGGATTTGTTCTTAACGTTTGTAAGACATTTATTACCACAAATATATTTTACCGTGTTTATTTGTGTGATAATCTTATAGTAAGTAGCCATTAGAGGCAAATTTGAAGCGAGGAAAGTTTAAGAAAAAAATAGGTATTTCTAATATATTTTTTATAAACCCGACAGTTTCCGATCATTGAGGAACTAAATTTTTAAAATGTACTTCTGGGAAATGGGGAGTTGATTGTAATGCATGCAAGGCCGTAGCCAGCCAATAATTTCAAGGGGGAGGGGGTTTGGTGGGCCCATCCTCCAATTGATGGAGGCTAGAAAAAAATTATAAATAAAAAACTGTTTCTAGAAGCTATCTGAAGTGTTTTTTATGGCAACACTACCCCCAACTATCGGAGGCTAGAACAAATTCTAATTATTAAACGGCTCTAAAAGCTATCTGAATTTTTTTATGACAATATAACACCATAACTGCTGAAGGCTAGAAAAATTTCTAAATAATAAACACCTCTGGAAGCTCTCTGAAGTGCTTTTTATGGTAACACAACTCCCTAATTTGTACTTTTACCTTAATTTTGATATTGTTTGAAACATAAATAAAGCCATATATATTTTGTTCATAAAATTTCGGGGGGGGGGTCCCCCCGACTACGGCCTTGAATGCATGCTCTTTGGCTAGCAGTGATTTTACTTTTTTCTCAGTCTTTATTATATTTAAGCTAGTTTTACATAATGTGTATGGAACAGTATTTTAATTCATTTCACATATCCTACAAGTTTTAAATGTCTTCTTTCCTTGGTAAAAAAAAGTAAGAAGTTTGGTGTGGTGTGGACCCTCTATTTTATGAACTAAATTTTAGTGTTAAAAATTCACCTAAATGTGCTATATTTATTTTATTCATTTACTATACATTCCCAACAATATTATATGAAGTCTAATCTTTATAGCTAGGTCCTTATTTGACAACTATAAAGTTACTAGATTTATTTTCACACTCTTACATATAAAGTCGTGTGTTCTGCAGTTGGGTCACTTTTAAAGATACATATTTTTTATCAGAATTAATATTTAAACAGGTTAACATAATATTATTTTGTAGCTGATTAAAGAAGAAATGTGTTGTTGGGTGAACTCATTCACTTAAGTTAAGTGCCAACTATGTAAAATAGAAATAAAAACTTTCTTTCAAAAAGTAAGCCTTGTCTAAAAAATAATCCTCGGAACAAAAAAAAATCGAGAAAATGGCAAGACATATTTTTATGCAAGGTGCAGAGAAAATCTTGAATTTTTATTTTAACTGAAAACATATATTTTTTGTAGGCTAACTGAATCTAAGTAAGTATTCAATTGGTTAATGATGATTTGAATCCACATTTATGTTAAACTAGCAGTAGTACCCGGCGTTTACCTATGGCGGTAATTTTCTTTACTTCAAAAAAAACTTTATTTCGACAGTTTTTAATTGATTTAAGAAAATCTAATGCGAATTTTAAAATTCAGGTATCAAAATGCACGTTTGTGTTCAGGGGCTACTAATTTTAAAATTTCCTACCTCTGCGTGCGGTAAATATCACGCAATGCTCATGACATACACACACTCTTCGCTTTATTAATATATAATATATATATAGAAAAAGAAGAAAGGTAGCGATTAGTGAGGGTTGTAGTAGTTCTTAGGCGCGTGTGTCCCAAAGTTGAAAAAGTCATTCAAGTCCATGCTACTACCGCAGTATTTGAAGAAAAAGCTAACTCTGTATATCTGGCAACAGCACACTGAGAGATATTTCCACTCCGCCAGTTCTACGCTCCCTTGCAGACGCGTGTTTATACAGACTCAACGAACACGAGTTTATTTTGACGAATGTCTCACATGTGTGAAGATAATAGTAATATTGTACATGGAGGAAGGCACAGTGAAGAGAGACAGGAAAAAATTAGAGAAATCGTTGGATGTATACAATCATTCAATTGAACATAATATGGCTTCACACTGGCAATTATGAGTTTATACTTTACACTGCTGCCACTGGATATACACAGCTCTAACTTTACATTGCTGCCACTGGATAAAAACTGTTCCAACTTTACACTGCTGCCACTGGATAAAAACTGTTCCAACTTTACACTGCTGCCACTGGATAAACACAGTTCTAACTTTACACTGCTGCCACTGGATAAACACAATTCTAACTTAACACTGCTGCCACTGGATAAACACAGTTCCAACTTTACACTGCTGCCACTGGATAAAAACTTCCAACTTTACATTGCTGTCACTGGATGAACACAGTTCTAACTGAACACTTCTGCAACTGGGTGAACACAGTTCTAACTTTACACTGCTGCCACTGTACAAACAACACAGTTCGCTATATAGTGCTGTACAAATGAGTAAAGGTTACCTGTTAAAGACAACTGGGCGTTTCCACCCAATCCCTCAGCCTATGTTTGTTCATATCTAAATGCTTCAGGGGGAACGTGAACCGTTGTATAGTGAGAGTGGGGAGAAAACTGGAAATAGTAAGTAAAAATAGCGAAAGACACAGAAACAAATAAATAAAAAGCATGCAGGGGCGGCGTTGAGGGAATAATAACTACCGATGTTTCGGCTGTAGTTACAACAGACATCATCTACTGACGCGTGATGAAACAAATTAACATTGTGGACACTATCACTCATCCCAGATTATCTTTCAACCATGAAATAAATGGTAGGAGCAGATAAAGCTGGGTGTGGCAGTGAGAGGAGAAGAACGATGGAAAGAAAGAGGTAGATGGAGGCATTTTACTAAACAGACCTGACCACAGGCCGGAAACCGTTCATGGCGAAGATATGAATACCGTTAGGCCTATTCTACACTAGCGGTTAAAACGCTAGCAACCGCGCCTTTGAATGTAACAAGTTAGAAAATAAGTTTTCGTCTAGACCAGCGTTTTAGCCGCTACCTCTGGTGGCGTTAAAACCGCTTAGCGGTAGAAACGCGAATCAAACTACACCAGGCGTTAACAGGCAATTGTGCCTCAATATCACAAGTTTTTCAGCAGGATTAATAAATACTCTTCCTAGATATGGTATCACGTTTTGCTATATTTTCATTCACTGAACCAAGTAGTTCCTCATATGAAACCACAGACATTATATAGTACAAAAAGAACTTCTCTGGGTACATTCTGTGATTCATAAACATAATATGAAAGTGTTCGATAATGTGGGGTGAGTCCACCAACGTCTCTTTTGACGAGTTTCTTTTTTTTCGAGTTTCCTCCAACAAAATAAGTCCCGCAATACAGCCGGCCTCTAAATTCTGCACAAGTGGAAGCAACAACCGCGGCATTTAAACCGCTAGTGTAGACTCGATAGTGTATTATGGTAGCTGTTTAACAGTTGCATTTTGACAGTCAGGTGTAGATTCAAGAGTTTGGGGGCGTAAGCTAGCGGCAAAGCCGCTAGTGTAGAGTCGGCCTTACCAATATTCGCGGGGAAAACACTTCAGTATCGTTTGTGGAACTAGTTTTACAGTGACAATGAGGTAAAGGTGCGAATCCAGGTCGAGTGTACTGAGGGGTTTTTTTTCTATCTCGGATGGGTAGTAAGACGCGCTGCACATAGACACATCTAAAAGTTGGCTGGAAGTGAAACAGGTATATTTTTATTAAAGTCATTCCACCATAAATCTTACTGCACAATTTTTAACTATAAGACTATAAATATTGATTCAATGTTTTCAAATAATTACAGTTCACTTGCTATAAGGGGTCAAACTTGCTATTATATACTTTTTACGTAAATTGTTAAGGTAAAGTAATTAATGTATGGGCCTGGAATTTAGTATAATTAGACATTCATGAGGTGTACACATTAAAAAAAATTATTAATATATTTTATCAATATTAATATTTAATTAAAATGTTTTTTACTATTAATATTATAAATATCTCATTGTGTACAGCTCATATAAATGTCTAATTGAATAAATTTTATCCCTGTACATTGAGGTGGGGTGGAAGGGGATGTGAGAAAAAGACTGTTTGTGCTGTTTTTATGGCAACACTTTTTTTTGTGCCAAAGTAAATAATATATTGCTCCAGTACAAACATATAATTTAATTTTCTTCACATGGTGATCTCAACAATTTCTTGAGTATCTGTCAAGGTTGTTCTGGAATTTAATGACAACTTTTTCTCTTCTTTTAAAAAGTTTGTTAGATAATACCACCATGCTCATGGCAGATATTCAGGAAGTGTTGATATTACCATATGAAGAAAATTAGACTCTTATATTTTTACTGAAGCAATATTTTTTTTTAATTTTAACCATAAAAACTTTTAAAAAAACTTGGCCTTTTCTCTCGTCCCCTTCCATCCCACCTTATTTACTTTACCTTAAAAATGGTACGTTAAAAGCATAAAATATCAAGTTTGACCTCTTATAACTCGTGAACTTTAATGATTTGATATAATTGAATCACTTGTTACATATTATAATTTTACATTTGTTAAAATTGTGCAGTAAAATGTCGATGGACGAATGATCGTACGCACGCGTACTTTAATTATTGTTAGTAAACGCTTCTATGCCAGTTGCCAAGTAGTTAGTTTAATCCAAAGAATTAAAATGCCTCCACATTCGCCCAGAAGTGCTGTGAACAACTCTAGACGAATATTATTTCTTGATGCATCCGACTTACGATCAAACGCCAGACTTTAGGATCAGATTCGAAAAACATAGTTGGCATCTCAACAAGGGCTGATAGAGGTGACCTGGTGGTCTAGGGGTAAGGTGTCAGACCTCTGTGCTGGGGGTCCGGGGTTCAATCCTCGGTCCCGGCACAGATTTATCTGATTGCCAAACCCTTCCTTCACCTCTGACAAGACGTGTATTAATCACAACTTGTGAATGTGAGGAATGCCAGGCCTCCACCGTGGTTCGGATTCCACGTTAAACTGTAGGTCCTCCATTTCATCTCACAATCACCCTACCATTACACATTAGCGTAAGTGCGTATAACCCGAACGGGTAGTAAGACGCGGTGCTAATAATAATAACAAGGGCTGATATAGCCACAGATAAGGACTTTATCTGACAGAACAAAAAGCTACTGGATCTACTTTCATGCAATGGAGGTGGAGCTTTTTTTTTTTTTTTTGTTGAGAGTGAGGCTAGTGAGAAAGAAAAAATGATTTTGAGAGGCTTGTAGCCTCAAGCCAAAGAGGGATGGATATAAGGACCTTCCTTACACCAGCAGATGTTTGAACATTAGATGCCCCTAGAAGTTATTTAAAGGGGTCATCCTCAAGGGCGTAGAAATCTAATTTTTCTAGGTGGGGGGAGGGTCCGCTAGACAAACTACTATACCTTTATCCAATCTAAGTTGCTATATATGTAAAAAAAAAAGCACAATTATTAGAATTCTAGCTATTGAAATTTTAAACACAAACTTAACACTTTTTTTTAATGATAAAATCTCCCCTTAGAAAAATTGACATTTTTAGTGTCTTTTTCAATTAGACGTTAATTGAAAAAGGTTGAAAATGTATTCTCTAGAAGCTATCTTAGGTTTCTTTTGATGGCCATTTTTTTAAGCTCTAGAAGCTATTTAGAGTGGTCTTCGCATGGGATTTGTTAATAATATAACTAGATGCTTGCCCCTATATAAGCTATGTATTTAGAGTTAGATTCAATGCCATATTTCAGCTTCAAATCAGAGGGGGAAAATGCATTTTAAGGGTGAGGGTAAAATGCACCCCCTACCACCTTCATCACCGATGCGTTAATGTATTCATACGCCATGCACCTGTTTTGACACACAGTATCAATTTAAACAGTTGTAAAAAACGTTTTGTCACCATTTCGTCATATTGGATACTTTACACTTTTTTTAAATTTTGTATTACATTTCCGTGAGCACGTGGACAGAACCATTAGTCTCGTCTGGTTCTGTTCACCAGGAGCAGGGATGTCCAAGTTAGAATCCAGGGGGAGAGTGGTTTTATCTTAAATGGTTTTTCACTCCACTTTTGCGCAAATGTGGGTGGGTGTATTTCCTCTAAACCCTACCTTCCTCTTCGTTAACTCGTTTAGTGCAGCAGCAAATATGGGGATAAGTAGCTTAATCTAATTAAACTATTGGGGTAGGGAGAAGGAACGTATAGAATGTAGAGGAAATGTACCAACATGTGCGTGCCTTAGTCACCGGGGGGTTTTGGGGGTTCAAACCTCCTCCAAAACTTACGAACAAAATATATATGGCTTTATTTATGATTCAATCGACATCAGAATTAAGGTACAAGTACAAACTAGGGGGCTGTACTACCATAAAAACACTTCGGAGAGTTTCACGACGTGTTTAATACTTATAATTTTTTCTATCCTTCGGAAGTTATGGTGTTATGTTGCCATAAAAACACTTCTAGATAGCTTGTAGAGTTGTTTAAATATATAGATTTTTCCTAGCCTCCAGCATTTAGGGAGCTATGTTGCCATAAAAAAAATACTTAAGAGACCTTCTAGAGGTGTTTAATATTTAGAATTTTTCCTAGCCTCCGGCAATTGGGGGATGTGCCCATCAAATCCTCCCTGAAATTATTGGCTGACCACGGCCTTAACAAAGAGAGTGAAACCATTTGGAAAAAAAAAAATCCTTTAGTACTCCCAGCCAGGATTCAACCCGAACTCCTCGTCATCAGAAAACCAAACTAGACGAGTCTGACACTTTGGCCACGTGCCAACACTGATGCAGGTCTTAAGGAGGAAAAAAAACATCGTTTTTTTCCTTGACAAAGGCATCTTCGTCCACGATCGATAATAATCAGCCTCGCGGCTGTCATGGAAGACCTAATAAATCTTCTGATGACCTGATACTTCTCTCTGTCCTCACAGAACATTACAGCGGTTGTTTGGACGCTCACGATTCCTATTGTGACGTCACGGAATGGCGCCGCGCCCGTTTCCGACTCCCATTTGGTAGTCATAGCCCCACTCTCTTCCCCTCCAACCCCTTTTGTCCACCTTTTACTCTCCTCCTTTTTATTTTTTTAAAAATTGGGTAGCCATCATTCACGTCCCTTTATCACGTACTGAAATGGTGCTCCACCGCCTGCTTCCAATTATCTTCTGCTGGGGACCGAGCATAAAAGAAGCGAGCAAGGAAAGAACCATAGAGCAGATGAAGAGGTTATTTGGCGGATTAGGGTAATAGGCTGGCAAAGAAGGTGGCGAGTCAAATCGGCATATAAATAACCTTATCCGACAGTAAAAAAAAAAAAATCTACCTAGGGCCGATTTCATGTGTTCACACTGCAAAAACGGAATATTTTGAAGTGAGCTAGAGTGTCCGGCTCTGACCTGGGAGGTCATGGTTTGATATTTGACAGGTTCGTACCCGGACATGCATTTTTTTTAGAGGGGACGCGGCAGTTGGCCTAAAGTCATTTGGCCTAAAAATGAAACCAAAAGTCATTTGGCCTAAAAATTAATTTCACTAAAGTCGTTTGGCCTAAAATGTAAATTTAAAACCTTCGGGTATCTTTGGAAAGTAAAAAGTATTGTTAGTTGTTTCATCTGGATATAGATTGCACAACTGATGCGATATAGTTACAATATTTCTAAAAACATTGACTTATCTCCTACATACAGCTTTACCCCAACAAAACTATAATCTTAATTCTACAAACAAAATCAATAGGTCAGTAGTTCACAATACACTCTACCAAATTTTTTGTATATAAATTTTCGATATTATTTCTTTGTTAGGATATCTCATAGTCATAAAGTTAATAGGAACGAAGATATTAGCGAAAAACAATTTTAAAAAAAACACAATTTTCAGCACCGTCTACGCGCGGTAAAATTGTATGCGTACAATCGAATGATGGAGACTTTTGACAAATTATTTATAAAAGCAAAGTGAAAGTGAAAACCAATATTCAGCTCACTCATTTGGAATTTTTCTGAAGCGACGCCCGATTTTCGCCTAAAGTTACTGGACTAAAGCAATGTTAACTCTACATGAACATATTTTTTTAGCTAGGCCTATTATATTATTTTAATAGTGACGTATGAAATAAATTTTGCCAGAGAACATCAATATCATAATGGCCATAGACTATACATAAACTTAAATTATGGGTTTGAGTAGATCCTTTATTATTATTATTATTATTAGTGAGAGAGAAAATGAGCGAGTGTGTGTGTGAGAGAGAGAAAGACAGAGATAAAGGGAGAGAGCGTATGTGTGTAAGAGAGAATATGTGAGGGAGAGTGCCTGATAAAGTGTGTGAGAGAATGTTTGTAAGAAAGAGAGTGTGAGTGAAATTTTGGGAAAAAGATTGTGAGGGGTATTGTGTGAGAGAGAGAGAATATGAGAGCGTATAAGAGAGACTTTGAGAGATAAAAATTTTAGAGAAAGTTTGAGTGAAAGAGAGTTAGCGAGAAAGATTGAGACCGAGAGTATAATAGAAAGAGAATTTGAGACTAGAGAGATAGTTTGATTGTGATAAAGTTCAAGAAAAAGAATTTGAGAGAGAAAGTGTTTGATGGAAAAGAATGATTTTGAAAGAGTGAGTCTGAGAAAGAATTTGAGACAGAGAGAGTTTGAGACAAAGAGGGTGTTTGAGACAGAAAGGGTGTTTTAGAGAGAGGGGGATACTTTGATAGAAAGAATTTGAGAGAAATAGAGTCAGTTTAAAGAGAGTTTAAGAGCGAGTGTGATAAATAAAATATGTGAAAGATTATTTAATAGTTTGTGGGAGTGAAGAGAGTGTGTGAGAGAGGGAAAAAGTATTAGTCCAGATGAGAGAAGATGTATGAGAGAGCGTGTGTGAGGGAGAAATGGTGAGAGAGAGAGAGAATTTGAAAAGATAGATGTGGTACACAAAATATTACTTTGAAACAAGTTAGCTCAAAAGCTATTACATTTGTTTGAATGACACACTTTGTGTAGAAGTCTTACTTTCAAAAGATAATTTATGTTGGCTTGTAGGAGGCACGGTATCTACTAAACCCTGATTTTAGTAGGAATCCCAACCTGTAAGGCTTTATTTCGTAACAAAATACTATCATATATTAGTATTTTGGTAGGATAGACGGCCATCTAAAACGGAAGTAGAAATTCTCTTCTGGAAGGTCTTTTATCCTACCTAAACATTACTATACGGTAAGATTCTGGTACGAGATAAATCTTCCAAACAAGCTTCCTTCAAAAATCATAGTATATATTAGCTTAAATTCGTTAAGCAGGTATGGGAACAAAGTCAAATAATCATTTAAATAATAATAATAATAATTTTAAATGGCATCCTGGAAAATAGTGGTGATGGACTATAATAGAAAAAAAAACCTTTTGAGATGAGATATAAAATTTTAAAAAATCAGATAAATCAAACGCAAAATAGCCAAAATAATATTAGACTCTAAATTTCTCAAAGTGTGTGGGGAAACGGGGTTTTGGGGATGGGGAGGTTCTAAATCTACAAAACCAATAGAACCAACATCTCAATGCAATGTGGTATGAAAATTAAATTTAGCGGGCCGATAAATGCACAATTCCAAATAACTATTGAGTCTGAACATATAAAATGGAACTCCAGGAAATTAAGGGGGGAGAGGGAAGAATGTATAAAAAAAACTTTTAGATGTAGTAGAAAATTTAAATTTGGCTGACAGATAGAAGTTCAACTAAGAGATAACGAAACAAGTCTTAAAACTATAGGTGTCAAATGGGAGCTAGAGAAATGATAATTGGGGGGAGAGGGGAAATATTTTCAAAACTAATAGAAACACTTACAGAACAATTTGTTTGATAAACTAAGGCGCTTGCTAGAATGATTCTTTCAAATTAATTAATTTTTAAATAGTATATTTAAACTATTACTTTTCTTACGAGGTGACCTGGTGGTCTAGGGGTAAGGTGTCAGACTTCTGTGCTGAGGGTCCGGGGTTCAATCCTCGGTTCCGGCACAGATTTAACTGAATGCCAAACCCCTTCCTTCATCTCTGACAAGACGTGTACTAATCACAACTTGTGAATGTGTGGAATGCCAGGCCTCCACCGTGGTTCGGATCCCACGTTAAACTGTAGGTCCTCCNGTGTATTAATCACAACTTGTGAATGTGAGGAATGCCAGGCCTCCACCGTGGTTCGGATCCCACGTTAAACTGTAGGTCCTCCATTTCATCTCACAATCACTCTAACATTACACATTAGCGTGAGTGCGTATAACTCGAATGGGTAGTAAGACGCGGTGCTAATAATAATAATAAACTTTTCTTACGGTGTTAATTGCAACAATGCCTTCACGTAAAAGAGCCATTGTTATCGAGCTTGCAGTTGTGTCCTAAATGTAGGTATTTTTTCAGCTATTTAGATTTAGTTTTGTTTATTAGATAGTAAATGTAAATATTTATTTTGGTGTTCATTTCAACAATGTATCCACGTAAGCAAGCAAATATTGATGCAAGGACTAGAAATATTTAAAAAATATATTTGGTTCTTCTTATAGGTAATAGGTATGTGGTTTCATCGACATACAAAGTTCTCGCCATACACGTGTCTGAAATTGTGTTTTTGGTAGCTTAGATCAGGGTTTCTCAAACTGCGAGGCGCGAGGGGATTTCAGGTGAGGAGCAGCATCGTTTTATCTGTGAACCAATTGTTTACTTCCTTCGACTTGCTAAATTCTTATTGACTTTTAAAAATTAACATTCGGTTTGACTTATGAAGCATATAAAATTAATTTTGATCTTTGTATCTACATACATTTGTATGAAAGTAATTTCTCAACAAGTATGATAATTTGAATTACAGAAATCGACTGACGGTTGAAAAAGGCCTTCCTTTGTGTGTTATAAAAACAAAAGCTGACATGAACCATCTCTGTGATAGGAAAAAAACCTCGTTCTCCCAAATGACAAATACATATTTTTTATGAGTAATATTTCCGTCATAAAATGTTAAAACAAACGTGATATTTTATGAATATTTTACAAAACTTTACTATTCTTAATAAACTTCTACAAAGTTCCTATCAGAAAATAAAGAAATCAATGAAATAATATATGTATTTTAACGTAAAAAAGCTATTTTTATTCTAAGAATATGAGGCTTAACAATTACTTTTAATGTTCATGTAAGGCTCAGGTGCATAGAGTTTGAGAAAACCTTGTTTAGATGATTCGCTAGAAATGAGTTAATTTACCCAACTTAAATGTGAGTGAAGCCGTGGGCAAACTTGAGTAAGTTAATATAATTATAAAAAAATGAATGGTGGATTAATTCATTTAACAAAATCAATAAACAAATAAACGCAGAAAGACAGATAAAATATACTTTGGCACTGAAAAAAGTTCAAAATTCAAAATAAAACAAAATTATTAAAATGGAGTGGCCACATGTATATGCTAATAATTATTAAAAAAGTGTACGGGTACGAAACTTTTTATTTTTGGTACAATAAGTTACAAAAACTAATAAAAAACTTTGGCAATGCAAAAAGTTCACTATAGAAAAGTGGTACTACAGGTTAATAGACGTTCTGCTATACCTTGGGAAGTAGTAAATTGAGATAAGACAAATGTATTTTGAAACGGTAGTATATACTATTTAACTAAACACTACACACCTCGCCATCTATTAGCGTCACTACAAATCATAAAGAAAGTTTCCGGAGACAACATAAACACATTTTAAATAAATGGTATAAAAATTAATTTTACAAAAAGTCATTTGGCCTAAAAATTAACTTCGCAACAGTCATTTGGCCTAAAGTCGTTTGGCCTAAAGTCATTTGGCCTAAAAGTCATTTGACCTAAAGTAATTTGACCTAAAATTCATTTGGCCTAAAGTCATTTGGCCTACACTTTAGGCCAAATGACGGGTACCCTTTTTAGAAACTTTAGATGGCTAAGGAAAGTGGGGGTATTAGGCTCTTACAGGGTACCTACCATATACATATTTTGTAATACTGGTTATTTGTAGGTGTTTTTTCTATTTTTGTTGAGGTGGTGAGATTAAAGAACGTAATTGTTATAAATTTGACAAGACCACTTTACGAATCAAGCCTGAATAGATTTAATTTTTCTCTTTGAAAACTTAAAAATGTATTCTGACAACATTCTAAATTCTAAGAAACTCTTACATGTTTGTCACCAAGCTTATTGACGAAGTATTTATGTTCTAAATAGATACAACAAATTTTTAAATAATATTAATTATAATTGTAGTAGTATTATAATAATCAAGGAAGAAACAGATATTATAATAAGAAGTGACTCGAGATTTAAGTAAATAAGCTTACGTCAAAAAATTGTGTATTCAATTGTTATGAAATAAACTAAACAATATAAATGTATCAAAACCTTAGCGGTTATAAAATGAATTATAATTTTAAGACAAAATATTAGTTATAATAAAGAACAATGGAAGTCGACAAGTCTAATTTTCTAAAAGCTAGTAATATGGGGAATAAAAACAGATTTGAACAAAACAATTATGCTTAATTTGGTATTAGATATGCTTTAGGGATGATAATATAAGAAAATGTCAGAACATAATTGAGTACATGTTATTTAAAGATAGCCATATGACATGTTAAACTAATAAATAAATTATGCGAAGAAACAATTCAATCTAATCAATGTTATTTTGACAAGTATGTAAGAATTGAATAGAAAGTGCACAAACTAAAATTAATGAGATTTGATTGGAATTAATATATAAAACACTTTAAAATATATGTTACACGACAATGAACAATTTAAAATTTAAAAATGATTAAACAATTGCATATGTAAATCTGAAATCTATAGGAAAAAAATGAGCGAATTGAAAATAAAGGTCAAAAGTTGTATAACTAATTGAATAGGTTAATATGATAATGTTGAATTATCATATTTAATAAGGTTAAATAGCCAACGCTAAGGAACAAATTTAACTTCTAAGAGTTAATCCAATAACAATATTATTTGAGACTCTAGAAGGTTGTCAAGGAATTAATATAACAAAATGTAATTATAACAATGAGAGTTAAGCTTATTAATATAAAGTTCTAGTGTATAATGATTATAAAGTGATAATAAAAGTTAACATTACTTTAGTTTGATTTAGTCCCTTCTCCTTAGTGATAGTGATGAGGTCTGTTGGACGACATGCTTTGGCGTTTTTTACTCCATCATCGGGTTTGAGGAAAACCAATGTAATTATTACTAGTTGTATATTGACTAACTAAATGAAGGAAAAGTTAATAAACGGATGGTTAAATAGAACACACACTAGAAACACTAATGTTGTCATAAAAGTCAAGAAGACATTAAATTAAATATTGAAGGTTAAATAACAAGTAGTTGTGTGTATAACCTGAACGGGTAGTAAGACGCGGTGCTAATAATAATAACAAGTGAGTAAAAAAGTTACAATTGTTAGAAGGATGATACATATGTGATAGAGGCGAGGAAGGTATAATTGGAACTAAACGTACCCGCATTTGCATGAAGAAAGAGTAGAAAACCGTATTGTAAAGATCACCCTCTGTACACTCAACCGGGATTTAAACACCGATCTCTCGTTCATCGACGAACCAGACTGGATGAGCTTGACACTAGTACTCTTACATGGTTTGGTAATTATACTACTATAAAGCCACATCGTTGACTCACTCACTCACTGACATTAATGTTTACCAACTTCCAGATAAGCTAGAAACTTGAAATTTGGAAAACTTATAGCTTATAGCCTGTAACCGACGAGAAAATTCCAAAAAGTTAAAAAAAATTTTTTTTAACCCTTTAAAAAAAATTCAAAATGGTGGAGCAACTTTAAAGTCGGTGCGGTATATACAATACAATACCGGTAACTTTAAATTGTCACGTTCAAAACAACTCTGGAATTACATTAGTTTACATCCACTTGCAAATAAAACTCACTGGGGGTTTAGGGGCGGAGCCCTCGACGAGCAAAGCGAGTAAATATATGAAAGTACATTCAGTGAATGTTTTGAACTGATCTTCTTATGCCGACCCGACTATCATCGTATTTACAGCGTCAAATAAAGATAAATATCTTGTCTGATAAGGTTCTTCCGATGCCAATCCGACTATAATATTATGTAAAGGGTCAAATGAAGAGAGATATCTTGTCTCGGAAGGTTCTTCCTACCCCGATCCGACTATAAGTCATATGTAAAGAGTCAAATGAAGAGATATACCTTGTATCAGAAGTTTCTTCCCATGCCAATCCGACTATAACCATATGTAAAGAGTCAAATGAAGAGATATACCTTGTATCTGAAATATTTTTCCCACGCCGATCCGACTATAGTCGTATTTACAGAATCAAATGAAGAAGAGAACCATAAACGAGTGAGTGAGACCTTGTATGGATGAAAGTGGAAGGTTTACGTCACTCAGGTGGATTCTCTGGTTACATCATGTTCCGAAGGCGATCTCTGCACCGACCACTCGAGAGAAACAAATGTCCGAATTCTTCTTCTAAATAACAGTTGCACACTCTTAGGTCGTGACGTAGCTATAGTCAGATCGTGGCCGGAATACCCGAATATTTATATTAATTGTGGTAGGGATGGTTAAAATATAATTTAGAATAGTTGTGGTTTTTTTTGTGACCTCGTCTCATTATCCGTTCGGGTTATACGAATAAGTACTCATTTACGCTAGTATGTTATGCCTGGATCAAAATCAACGTAACGTTCAATTAACGATCTCTTAGAGTTCACGTAACGTAACATAACGGTTCTCCTTGTGTTTTTAAATGATGCAGTAAACTTAACGTTCTCTTAAATGTCGGGATCACGATCAACTTAAAGTTTACCTAAGGTTAACTTAACGTAACTTAACGTAAAGGTTCTCCTCATGTTTTTAAATGGAAGCGATCACGATGCAGTTCGTCTTTGTTGTACCTCACTGTTCAGTCGGCCCTTATGTCTTGCCTCTGCACTTGCACAGGCCGCGCCAACCACACTCTCTACTGCTTGAACCGCTTTCACAGTTCATGTTCTCTGAGCCGTCCGTGACGAGCCGGAAGCTGGCGCAGTCCTTCTACTGCGTCTGCGTCCACGATAGACTTCCCGGTGCCACCAATCCTCTTATCCAGGGGCTTGAGAATTACGTCATCGGCCCTGGAGGGTGCCATTGACGTCCCAAAGCCCTGCTCGGATAAGCGAGATGTGTCAACAGTGGTTTGGGAGGCTCTTACCCAACCCCCCATAGAGTAGTGTTTCCACACGTAACTCTAAAAACCTTTATTCGGTTTACCAATATACTTTGGTTTTCCCCCAATAATATTAATAATATTCTTTTCTTTGTTTCAATAACTTCGCGAAATGCGACAACCCGTCAGTTAAATATCCGAAAACCACATGGTGCGACCAATTGGTCGGTACGTGTTGGAATTTGCTCTCGTGCTTCTCTTCAGGGTGCATTAAAGCATGCTATTTTGCGTCTGCGTCTGAGAACTCTTTCTATTGGCTCGCTTGGCGGCCAATCGTACGGGGCATCGGCGATTATGACGCCCCAGCTCTTGTTCACAGACGCATCAGAGACGGCGTCGTGGACCCCCCCAGCCGGACGCGGATGACCCGGGAGGTAGTCTGGGGTGACGAGGAACGAACGCTCCTGAGCAACGCCCGAGGCCGACTTCACCGGGACTCGGCTCCGGCGCCCCCCTGGATCTCCCGGTTGGCGCACAGACCGGCGGTCAACGTGCGTGCGTGTGTGTGTGTGTGTGTGTGTCTAGTGTCGTGTGTTTGTCAGCAGGTGTGGGTTGGTCTGTTCTGCCGCAACATTTTCGGCTCTTTTCCGCTTACAGGCTACAGCAATATATCATAATATGATCAGAATAACATAACAAGGACCAGTACAAATATCATAAATAATAGACAGATACGCTATCCACACCAGCAAAGTGGCTTAGTCGATTTTAACACTCGCCTCACTCAGAAGGAAGAGATGAGGCGAGGAGCATTGTAAATGGCATCAAATATATGTAATGTGTATCTCTATGTCGTGTTTGCGAGTGTCCGTCCTCCCAATAAAGATATTAATTGTTTCCCAGCCGGTCCTCGAACTGAGGGCCGGTGTATCCCTGTCTAGTCTCTCGTTATTGTAAACTGTGTCTTCCCTGGTTTCTCGTCTCCTCCTACTACCTCTCCCACCAGACGTACCAACCTTAGTACCAACCCCAGCAACAGTATCCCATAAACTCTCTATAGTCTGCCCACAAGGGGTGGGCAGCAATTTCAATTTCAAATCCATACCAGAAATTTTTATTTGCACCCCTCTTACGATATGTCAGTGCCAGATGGGCAAATATGCCCACTGGCAAAACTTTTACTTTCATTTCCCACCAGGGCTACGTGTGGAAATGTCTACACGTAGCCCTGGTGTAGTACAAATCGTCCCCCAGACCGACCCCGGAGACTCCGTCGATCGGACCGCCGCACTAGAATTGCACCGGCCGGTCGTCGAACCGGGATTGGGTGGTTCCATGTCCGGTCTTTTTTTGTTGAATCTATGTGTCCTCCTGATGTCTTCCCTATCCCGTTTATGTTAGTTATAATTATCACGTCACCCCGTATTACGCAAATCATTTTTTAAGTATGCCCACGAGGAGTGGGCAGTACTACCAATTTCATTACACCAAATTTTTTTATTTATGTACATCTACAGCTTCACTACACCAGATGGGCAGAAATCGCTCGCTGGGGAAAGTTTATTTTATTTTCACGTCAGAGCTACGTATGGGATTGTCATTGTAGCCCTGGCAGCGTACTATTATTTACTCCGACCGACTCCGGCGGCTCGCTCGACCGGGGTCATTTAAACTTTATTTTCGCTTGTTTTATCCATATCAGTTCTTTCATTCTAATGTTTATTTTTCTTATTCATTCCTTCCTTTTGTACCATGTATATAGTTAAGGTCACAGTCGACCCAGTAAGGGTGATGGGGTGGGTTTTTGTAAACTTTCCCGCCATTGTCCTAAAGAAGGCAAACAATCAGCCCGCCTGGGTGCCATCTTATTTCGCTTAGATTTTTTATGAAAATGTTCTATGTAGTGTTAGTCTTCGAGAGGTGTCGTCCTGTATTTAGTATCGACTCACACTTTAGGCTCACTAAATCCGACTATGAAACTGGCCCAAAGTGTTTCTTGTTTCATTTATCACAATATGATGTCTAAACAAAATAAATACCAAACAAACAAACTATCTCTCACGTTTTCACGCGCTAATGGGAAGCTCCCTTTTTCTCCCATTGGACAAGGCCCGGCAGCAGCGGAGGGTATTTAACACGGTGGTTCCTCGGTCAGAGGCAGTCGGAGAGTGGCTACCTAACCCAGGTGCGCCACCTGTTTGAAAGAGCTGTCAAATTGTCTTACTTTACGAGAGAGCAATATTGTTTAACCTCTCTCTTCCCACCATCACCCTACCTCCCACCACGACTCACGTCACCGGGACAATCACCCTACCTCCCACCACGACTCACGTCACCGGGACAATCGCCCTACCTCCCACCACGACTCACGTCACCGGGACAATCCCCCTACTTCCCCACCGCAACTCACGT
>CABFWO010005736.1:0-23732 GCA_902155825.1 Timema genevievae | reverse complement strand
CCCCCCCCCGGACGATAACTGCGTGAGGCGTCTGCGCACATCATTCCGTTAGTGACCAGAAACTATAAACTTGCACACAGCCACAAGAATATTCCAAGTCTGATTGGAATAATTCGAAAAACCAATCTGTTCATTGAAAACAACTTTTTCAGTAAACCCTCTTAAGTAGTTGAATGCTCTTTGAGTCTGAGGCATGATCGCGATCAACCGGTCGATTTCGCGGTAATTTTCAGTCGATCACATAAGAAAACTACATCGTCATTATAATTTGATCTTTGCGTCCTTTAAACTCTTATTTTTAATTTTATTCTTGAAAATTGGAAGGGAGAAAATAACTATTTGAGGCAATATTAAATTTAAGGAATGAATATAAGAGGTATATAGACACACAAACAAAAAATCAAAAGTAGAGTGGATGGGTGATCGTGGGATCTTTGTTAAATTAATTAGTCGATCGAGGCCCAAAAAGGTTGCCAGCCCCTGGTATAAGGCATTCGTGTCAAACTAGTTTGATCATAAGGGCCCCTTTGAACATTAAAAATACGGAAAGAACCAAATTAAAAAAAAAACTGTGCTGTCATTATTTGAAGTAAAAATAATGTCAACTTAGTGTCGCCGTGGGCCCTATTTCTGTTAGGATGGGTTGCGTCTGAAGATAGGGGAATAGGCGAAAGATACGTGTGGGTTCGTAATTTATAGACGGCTTTGGTTTTTAGGGTTTATTCCAGCACTACTAACTACAAAATATGATGTTATAAAAGTTTACAAAAAGAGATACTAAAACTTTACTGAGGAGCCTGTGACAGAACTGGTTAGGTAAGAAATGTTTAACCAACACTCGATGGCCCTACACGGATACGAACCCCGGTACCTTGGACACGACGGTTGCCCTCTAGCACAAGTACCCGATGATCCCGTGCTCTATCCCACGCAGCCTCACAAAACATTACATGGGTACACGTCCTGTAAAATCCATCGCTAACTAATTAGCATAATTAGTACATATGCGTATAAACTGAATAGGTAGTAAGACGCGGTGCTGAAAATGATATTAAAAAAAAAAAAAGAAAAAATCAAACGAGTTAATCTTGAATTTATAAAAATATGTCAACACATGCGGTCAGCGAACAAATCGTGCCTCTCAAATATCAGTCCGAAACGCTAACCCCGAGACTAATCTCTCGCCTTCAAGGTTCAGTCCAAACAGACATAAATTAAGTGAGCGATAATGAAAGGAAACGGAGTTTTCCCAAGCGTATTCTCAATTTTCTGGTAGAATACTTTTCAAAGAGCCGAAAAACTAGTAAGCTCACGTGTGTTAGAGAAGACTATTTTATAAGTGAATACTAAATACAGCATAGGCCACCGACTAAAGACAACAGGGTTAAATATAATGGTTTTACGATATCTCTCTGTAGTTAGTTCGTCAACGTCTTTGGCAATACATTCGTTGTTTCCGCGTCTTCTTCAATTACCGGTCTCTATATGGAGTTCGTTTGTTTCGCGGTGACGTGGCTATGACGTCGCAAGGAACAAGTTCCGAGAATCGCTCACGTTCGATTTAACATAGCGGCTCTAATTTACATAGCTACTACCATTGTTACGTCTCGTTTCTGGTCAGTCGAGATTTCGAGATGTTAATCATTTACTCGAAATCTAGCACAATAATAATAATAATAATAATAATAATAAAATAATAATAATAATAATGGGTCCGGAGGGGCCGAGCCCCCTGTAATTCGTTGGAACCCCTCTTAAAGGGGGATCCACATATACACATTGAAACTTTTTTTTTTTTACTTTTGCTACAGTTTCAATTGAATATGTTATCAACTAGCTAATATTTTTTTTTATCAATCTTCAAGATGCACCTTGTAAAACTACCGACTGTAAAATTAACTCTGTCAACATTCCAAAATGCCTTTATTTCCCTACATTCAATGTGGTATTGGAAAACAAAGGGCGTTTCTTTGAATGGGCCGAGAAAAGGAGACTAATATTTTTTACTATAGATATTGCTTGAGGAAAGAGCAGCTTAGATAAAAGAACAAGTCAGTTACGGAGTTAGTAGCTTATGTAGGTAGATTTACTACCCTCCACCAGCCTTTCTTTCAATACACATACTTACTCAAAACATTATTTTGTAGCTATAACNCCCAAACCCACGAACTCCCAGTTCCTTTTAAAGTTATTATTCGCACTCTCACGACAATTTTATCTTGCCATAATAGTTTCAAGAAAAACCTGTTTTCTGTTTAAGTAATAGCAGGCAATGTTTTTGAAATGGCATAGTCAGGCGAATGGCAGTCAGCGCCTAGCATTGTGAAACCAAACCTTCCCACCCCTTCACCTCTTGTCTACAAATGACATACAGTCAGGTGCGCGGTGGTCAGCGCGATGCACTGTGAAACCAAACCTTCCCTCACTTTAACCTATTGTTCCTATTCTGATATGGCTAGCTAGCCCTGCCTAGTCTTCGAGTGAAGGCGCACTCCCTTACGCGCCCTGGTTGAAAGCTTGTGAGATAATGTGTATAGCGTGAACCAGCAATAATTGTTGTCAGTCATCCTGCGTGTTCCTGCATCTCGAGGCTGTGTGTGGCGTGTGTGTTTATAATAATATTGTGTAGGGTTATTTTAGGATAGTGTTTATTTGAGTTATATGTTTTAATATTTTTTTGTAACTAGGCTTAATATGACTAGTTCAATTCTGGCGCTTAAGACAACAAATGTTGCAAGATTAACTCTTGATCAAAAAAGAGAATTGAAATCATTAGGTAGGCCATGTCCTGAATTCTGTATGGAACAAAGTGAAACGAAGAAAAATGAAAATCGGGTTTTTAAAAGGCAGCTCAAATCCAAAGATGTATACCCAAAAAAATTGCTGGATTTGCGGCTGTGATGTGGACAAATCTTTGTACTGTTTCCCGTGTATTTTGTTTTCTCCCAGAAACAGTGGTGAATGACATACTGGACTGCATTCTTAGTGTCTGTAGGGAGGAAATAGAAAAGCAGATTCTAAATTTGTAGCCATCGAATGTGATTAGACAACTGATGTAAGGAACCATTGTCAGACGGTATTAGTTTTTAGGTATGTGTTTGAGGGGTTGGCTTTGGGGGTTTCTTATTCCTGAAGGAAGATGTGCAGAAACCTTAGCAAAATGCATAATGGAGCACATCAAACCTCTTCTAGACACTTCAAAAGGAAGATTAATACCACATACTTATGATGGTGCTAATGTTATGAGTGGCTCTGTTGGGGGTGTAAAGGCCAAGATTAGAGAAACATACCCATTTGCCTATTTTGTACATTGTAACGCGCATAAGCTAAATTTGATATGGGAAAAAGCAACTAGTGCAAACAGCAAAGTTCTAGTTTTTTTCCTCAAACCTTTCTGCCATTCCCGCATTTCTTCGCCCTCATCTCTACGATCTGACGTTTTGGAGCAAGTAGTACAAGTCAAACTACCAATAGTTGATACAATAAGATGGAACTACAACATTCGAACTGTTAACGTTGTGTACGAAAATAGAGATAATTCGGAGGAATGCTTCGAAGTTCTTGAGGAAAAGTGCCCAAACAAACTTACTGTTAACGAGGCGAGTAGCCACATAAGGGCTTTTCAGGACACAAATTTCATGTTCTGGCTAACTCTTTTCCATAAAATTTTACCTCACGTGAATATATTGTACCAACAACTACAAACCAGGAACAGAGACAGTGTAATGTGGCAAAATGGTATTTGCATTTTTGAAAATGAGATGCAGAAAGAGAGGAGACAAGTGAATTAAATAGAGACATGGTTCACACATTGAGCAGGCTATTAACCTTGCAATACCCCGTTACTGTCTACAAGGTTTCTAAAAACATCTTAATGTGAATAAAGAAGTGCAGCAGTACGTATAAAATAGGCATTCGTAGAATTATGTTGATTACTGGTTATGCTCCGGTGGAGGGTGAAGACGAGAATGTGAGAGTGACGTTTTGGAATGAGCTGGATGCATGTGAGCCGGGTGAAAGAATTATCTTGTTAGGAGATATGAATGGGTGGGCAACCAGAGAGATAATTCAGAGAGAGTGTTAGGAAGGTATGGTAGTGACAGGATAAACGAGAATGATAATAATTTATTGAATCTATGTTTAGAAAAAGGCCTATTTGTGTTGAACACATAGTTTAAGTACAAAGATATTAACTTGTATACATATCAAAGGAGCGATTTGAGGACGATGATTGATGTGTATGATAAGAGACGTAGAAGTTTAGTAAATAATACTAGAACTGTGCTGGAGCTGAATATGGAATGGATAACGTTCTAGTGATCTCAGTAGTTGAATTAGTTAGGAATTTTGTAATGAAGCAGCGCAAGAGTATTAAGCAAGTAAGAGTGAAAGTGGAAAAATTGCATTATAAAAGTGTAAATGTGCAATATGAAAAATTGCTGGGTGAAAAATTCACTTTACAAGAGCATGAATGGAATGTGGAAATAAATTCTAATGATATAGAAAGTGCTTATAACACAATAAAAGAGGCTGTAGTTGAGTGCGTGAAAGATGTGTGTTGATTTACAGTGGTGGGAAACTTAAAATAGATTCAGGGTGGCATGAACAGGTGAAAGAAAATAAAGAAGCATACAAACGATTGTTGTGAAGAGTGAAACAGAATGAAAGGGGTTGTGAGACATATACAAAGAGAAAAATATGAATGCCAAGAAAGTTGTAAAGGAGAGTAAAGAGCAAATTAGATTAAAAGAAGGCTAACAATTGCAGAATGATTTTGAAGGAAATAAATGGCTTTTCTGTAAGTGGGTAGAGAGAACGAAACAAGGAGCACAAGGAAAGACTTATGGCATTCAAAATGAACGCGGGGAGATGTTCTGGGATGAAAACGTATATAGAGTAGCAGAACATAGGGAAAATGTTATTAAGAGTGAAAGAATTAACGAGGCTGCGGTGTTAAAAGCTATTAAAGTGTTAAAGAATGGCTAAGCTGTGGGAGTAGATGGGATCATAAGTGAAATGCTTAGGTTTGGGGGTATGGTACTACTTACCAGATTATGTGAGTTGTTCAATGTGTATGATGAGATTTCGAATGTTCCTAATGACTGGAAGAATGCTGTCAATATTGCTTTGTACAAAGGCAAGGTAGTATGAGTGAATGTAATAATTATAGGGCAATTAGTTTGTTGAGTATTCCAGGCAAAGTTTTTGGGAGAGTTTTAATTGAGAGGGTGCGTGAAAAAACTGTGGACAAGATTTGGGGTGTTTAATGTGGTTTTACGCCAAGTAGAGGATACATGGACCAAATATTTGCATTGCAGCTAGTGATTAATAAATGTATAGTAGTAAGGAAGAAAGTTTATTGTGCATTTTTTGATCGGGAGAAAGCGTATGATCGGGTGAATAGGAGAATGTTATGCAATGTTGTTGGAGAGTATGGTGTCGATGCATGGTTAGTAAATGCAAATATGGTGGTGTAAGATGGAAGTAAAGCGTGCGTTAGGGTGGATGGATTGAGCGAATGGTTTGGCATTGAACAGGGTGTTAGACAAGGTTGTGTTATGTCTCCAAGGTTGTTTAATATATTCATGGATAAGTGTATGAAGGAAGCATTTGAGAACGTGGTTGGTGTTCAAGTGGGCAATTTGAATGTGAGAGTACTGCTATATGCAGATGATGTCGTATTCATGATTGAGAATGAAAGTGACTTAGTCAGAATGCATTAAATCGTTTGAATGTGGCAACAGCAAGAATAGATCTTAGTGTAAATGTCTCCCAAAATAAGGTGATAGTTTTTGATATGGACGGATCAGTAAATGATTGTCAGCTTAGTATAAATAGAAAACTGTTAGAACAAGTGAAAGAATGTGTGTATCTCGGCAGACTGTTCCGTAAAAATGGAAGGATGGATAGTGAAATTGACAGACGGGTGAATGCATCTCGGAGAGTAGTTGGATGTGTGTGGACTATTGCAAAGAATGAAATAGTATCGAAAGAGGCAAAGATGGGAGCATATAAAAGTGTGTTAACGCCAACAACGTTTAATGATTGTGAAGCGCGTGTTTGTCAGGAGAAACAGAAGAGCAAGATGAACGTGGTTGGAATAGAATATCTAATAAATATATGTAGACAAACTCTTATGAACAAAGTAATGAATGGGTGCTGAAGGAGTGTGGTTTGATAGGGTATCCAATAGTTCAATGTGAAAGAAGCGTACTACGTTGGTTTGGGCATGTTGAGAGAATGAGTGTAGATCGAGTGACGAAGCAAACATTTGAAGGTGGAGTGTGTGGATGAAAAGGAAGGAGTAGGCCATTTAAGACGTGGCAAAATATGATAGACCAATGTGTGAAAAAGAGAAACATTAAGAGTTTTAAGAATAAAAGAGCATGTATGACTCCGTATATGGATGTTGTTGAAGTGAAGGAGTGTGCAAGAATAGGGAAGTGTGAAGAAAGTTAATGGGGATGGATTAAGTATGGAGTTTTTTTATAGCCATATGAACAGTTTGCTGCCTGTCCCGTAAGGGAACTGAGTGTTTAGATATGTTATTTATGTTTTCCAATCATCGCTATTTACATTTGTATCCATTTTGGTCCATTTTAATCTCTTTTCTTTCACTTTTTCAGTTATTTTTCGCCTACACACTTGTCTTATGCTTTTTATGCCTAAGGCAAAGCATAAACGCCAGCCTCATAAATTGTATTTGCTATCTCTGCATTTGTTGAAGATCTCTTTTCTTTATAAATCAATTTTTTTTTTCAGATCTTAGTGAAAATTCCCTTTATTTCCAGAATGGAACCTAAACACTCATCATTTTCTATTTTATCCATAAATCTTCTAACAGAACGTCGTCAAATGTTTTATTTATTTATTTCATTTTAAAGAACTACAACAGTTATTAGCTAGGAAGCCAACTTCCAATTACAGTAGTTCGCTGGATTAATAAATAACTACATTAGCATCTAAAATAAAAAATATAAAATAAAACATAAAAAGGCAATTTAGTGTGGTTTGCTAAGTAATTTGTTTTTGAATACAGCCTGTATGTAGTCAAATAGGTCAATAGAATTATCACTGTTGCTTATTCAATTGTATGCACAAGGGATGCGAGACAAAGGCGAGGTGTACACGTAATTAGTAAATTTTCCACAACAGAAGAATGTATGAGTGTTTCTTATCAGTTTCGATGGCGGTAAGAGTTAAGTGTTAAGTGTTCCAGTAGGTCATCACAGTCTATTTGTTCATTTATAAGTTTGTGAAGAAAGTTCATATCAAAATATCTTCGCCGGTTTTCAAGATTTAACAAAGGAATAAAATTTGAATTATTATAGGAAAACGATTTAATAAACTTGTATTGTACTTTTTCAATCAACTGGGAGTATTTTTTTCTAGTGTGGAGACCAGATAGTAGAACGATATTCCAAGTTGCTTTGAATTAGAGAATAATAAAGGAAAAGTTTTGCTCTACTGTTAGTAAAGTCTTTTGTGTTTTTTTTTTGACGAACCCTAACAATTTAAATGATTTTGTAACAGTCATATTTATATGTGTATAGAAAGTCAGTTTAGAGTCTAGAACTAGAGTAATACCTAAATCTTTAATAGTATATTGGCTACTGGAGTTAAATAGTAGTCAGATAAGGTATAGTCAAATACAATAGCACTTTGTTTCTCTGAAAAAGTAATTTTTACACATTTGTTCAGGTTAAGGGTGAGATCGTTAATTTTACACCATTCTGTAATGTTGCCCTAGTCAGATTGTAAAAAGTTGCAGTCACTTAGTAAATCAATTAAACGGTAAATTTGTAAGACATCAGCGTAGAGTAGGCATTTTGAGCCAAGAAGAAATACAAGGTCGTTTTAAAAAATAATAAAGAGCAGTGGTCCAAGATTGAACCCCTGTGGGACTCCAGAAGTGACTGGAAGAGTGATAGAACAAAAACTACTGACTGTTATATATATTGTTTCCTCCCATTCAAATAACTTGTCAACCAGTTTAAGAGATTTTCACATATACTAGTTCAAGTTTCTGAGTGTGAATGTTGTGATTTAATTTATCAAATGCCTTGGAAAAGTCTGTGTAGATCGAATCTACTTGTAGGTGTTTACTAAATGAGCTGTAAATGCAGTCCGTGTAATACCTACAATAAGTTAGTAACAATGGATCTGCCACTGAAGAAACCATGTTGTCTGGGGTTAGAAAATGTTTGACGTAAAAAAAATATCTTTGGCTATACTAATGACTCAAATAATCTACTAACAGTACAAAGTAAGGAAATGAGCCTATAGTTTCTTACGTCAGTCTGGTCACCCTTTTTATATATTGGGACAACATTGGTGATTTTCCAATGGTTTGGAAAAGCACCAGAGGTCAGCGAAAGATTAAAAATAATGTGAAGGGGGTAAACAAGAGAGGTTGCACAGTTTTTGTAAACAAGAGTGGGTATTTTATTCGGCCTATAGTTTTTGTTAGTATACATTTTTATTAATGCATTAAGAATTCTACTAGTTCTAATGGTGATCGAATAAAAAGAGTCATTAACAGACATTGTTAAAGATCGTTTTGTTAACTTTTTGACTGTCGGGTTTGGTGAACACAGAGTGAAAATAATGTGCAGAAAAGTTACTGATCGTTATTCCGTCACAGGAGTTGTCACCATTATAAAACATTTCACTGATGAATTTATTTATTCAATAGCTATTTAACAAATTCTTTCTTTTCGGAAGTAAGCACTTTTACTTTATCCATTTCAAGAAACAAAACTTTTTAGGTTTGCATAATTATTGGAAAAGTTAGCTATATATTAGGTGTGATTAGAAAGGAAAATGTATATAGTTTGTTAAAAAAAACTCTTTACGGCCGTTATTGGAACAGTACTTTTATGAACAAATAGTAACAATAATAATTAATAATAAATGGCAATAAATAACAATTTTATACGTTGAAAATGGTTTAATCTATTCATAGACTTTAAATTAAAACGTAAGAACAGCGCCTGACGACAATATAATAAACTAAAATGAAGCCTTTTTTCAAACTCTTTAGTTGGTCATTCTGGAATTGTCTTTATCTATAATAATGAAATATGTGATGAAGCTACGTTTTGTATTTATATTAATTTTACATTTGGGAAGAGGGCTGGCTATCACTCATTAACTTAATAAGAGTAAAATAATGTTATCATTTTTTAAAAGTTCAAGTTATTTTTCTCAATATATTATTTTATCGCGTAATACTTAGAAAAGGGCCCTATTAAAACGCGATTGTTTGATAAAATGATAAGATATTTAGAAAATCTTAGAGCTGGTATTTTAGAGCCTCAGGCATTAATAACGGCTGAAACAACCAAGAGGTCTTACAGCTTGAAACTTAGCAAACTCCGAGATGTGAAAAATGCTCAAAGTGCTGGGGTAAACTCCCTGGACGTGGATCTGGTAGAAGGGAAATATTTGCTCTCGGGGGCAATCGATGGCAGTATTTATATCCACAACCTTCACAACTTCACTGGCTCACCCAACTTCACGGCCAGAGTTGTGAGTAAAACAGACAGGACAAATCCGTGTGCCCATAAGTACAGTGTCGAATGTGTTCAGTGGTACCCTTTCGACACTGGTATGTTTGTGTCCAGTGGAATGGACAAACATCTAAGAGTGTGGGACACGAACTGTATGATCCCGGCAGAAATCTACAACTTTGAGGGAAGGATATTTCAACATCACATGTCATCTGCATCCGCAAGCAATCTCCCGATTGTCGTTGCAAGCTCAGTAAACCAAGTTATTCTCATCGACGTGAGGACGGGATCATCTGTTCATGAGCTCCGGGGTCATACAAGTTCTGTTCTGACTTGTAAATGGTCACCTAAGGAGGAATTTTTCCTTGCGACGGGTAGCTGTGACAGTAAAGTCCTCCTTTGGGATGTTCGATCTTCAAAGAGTTGTTTAAAATCCCTTGATCAACACAACAGTACTGGATGGTCTAATACCAATACAGGTTTGGCTCACGATGGCTATGTGAATGGCTTGTGTTTCACCTCTGACGGTCTTTATTTACTTACTTTTGGCACAGACAAACGACTACGCCTCTGGACTACATTTGATGGACGGAATGAAATGATCAACTTTGGTAAGATTAAAAACGATTCCAAAAAGTGCATTCAATTTGACGTGACCATAAATGCCAGTCCAAAAATCGTTTACGTGCCTTCTGAGGGGAGTATATTTTTATACAATGTGGAAAGTGGAGAAAAAATCAACACATTGCTTGGTCATTATAATTCTGTGAATTGTTGTGTGTATCACCCATTTTACCAGGAGCTTTATAGCGGCGGTAATGATAGGAACGTTTTAATTTGGACCGCAGATCATTGTCAGGATACAGCTTATGATGAGAGTGTGAAATCACATAGCATTCAGTCCAAACAACCTCCTATGAGAAGGACGTTGAACGCACGGAGAAATATTACTGCCGATACTTGGAGTAGCGATGAAGAAGGATGAATACGTTTCTTTTTTGAAGGTTTGCATTTTATTGAAATATGCTTATCGGTTATGGGGCAGAAATTATGGAAGAACTCCACCAACGTTTGCCTTAAGGAAGAATAGAATACCACACATTGTAACCGGTAAGGAGGGGTCGAATTCAAGTACATTATCTATGTGGCCAACCCTGTTAAGGGAAATTATGACTACAACAAAAATAAAATGTATGTGTACCACAACCAATTATATGGCTAGGCCTGTACACAACACTACAATTGATAATGTTAGCAGAATTTGAATTTTTACTTTACTCTTTTATAAATCCCTGCATTAATTAACTCACCTGAAGTGATTAAAGTTTTATTGAAATAGGTCTAGAATATTGAGTTTCAACCATGCTTTAAAATGTTGATCAAACTCTTGGGGTGGGTGCACATTGATTAGTAAAAACATGTTCCCAAACAAATATTTTTTGTTCTGAACTGTGCATCTTAAGTCTGTTAATCGTAGTAATTAAATCAACAAATTAATAAACTTGAACCAAAGCCTACTTTGGTGGTTGAGTGGTCTTAACGCACCACTCTTGCAATAGACTAGCCTAGACTGCCGATGACCGGGAGATCGAGGTTTGAATCTCGGGTGTGCTGAGGGTAATTTTCCCCTCTCCCTCCATGCAAATGTGGGTACTGCCATAATGCCCTTTTCTGCTTTCAAAGCAGGACAATTTATCGGCCTAATAAACAGTTTCTGTTGTGTGTATTTCATCCCAAACTATTTAGTCCTATTTTTGTAAGAGCCTTTTAGAAAATACAAACATTTTATGAGGTAGGATACATATTTTTTACTATTTTACTAGCCTTATTTTGCAGTTAACTACTAGAAGTAACAGCTGCGGATCACACGACTTGAATTATACCTAGTAATATTTTATCTGTTGGATATTACTCATGCTGTGAAAATTGGGTCTACTGTACATTATTATAGTTTTAGGTACTTCAAGGTAGGCCTATACCTAAATATATCTACAGGTAGTCAGTCTTGTTTTAATAAGTTCAATGAACTTTTCAACATCCAATTTCATCTCAAATCAAGTTACTAGTTAGCAGATCACCTGAGACCAGTGGAATGTCGCCGATAGTCTGGAGGGAGGGCTGATGCACATCAGAAACAAATGTTTCCGCATAAAACAATACTGTTTTTTTACAACTCATGCCTGATAACAAATTGGCCATTCATAAAACATTTAAGTCCTTAAGAATACATGGGGATAAAACAAACAGGCTGTTAAGATTAAATCAAAATAGTTTTACTTTGGATGATTTCGACTAGACCAAAGAAAAATATAAAATATTTTGTACTTCTTGAAAAATATGAACAAAAAGTTACTAATTTTTCAAATTATTTTAAAGCCTTTATGTTTTCTACCTTCCAATTTGTGAAATTCAAGTTATAAAACAAAGTTTAGTTTTGTACAATCAAATACATGTAAATGTTGTTAACTATTAAAGATATTTTTCTGTTTACTATTTAAACTTATTAATTTGATGTGTTTCTATCAATTATATGTGTAGATGTTGATTATTACAGATATTTTTTTTATTCACTCAAACTGATTAATTTAATGTTCAAAGTTAATTGAACTGTTGGAATTTTAATAACTAATATTAAACTTTAAAAAATTCAACATTACTCATGTGTAAACCTATTTCCTCTTTTGTAACCTTTGGGTTATGGCCAGACAAGTAGTAAATGTCACTTGAGGTGGAAAGACTGAACTAACGTGTGTAACAAAATTCTTAGCTTAAGGTCAAATGGTAGCGTGAAATGGCCATACAAGTAGCAATAAACCGACGAAAAGCTACATATATTGCTCTGTGTAGCTCTTCAAATGGAGCCCAGCCACAAGCAAGGATGTACCAGATCCTCACCCTTAAGGAAGTTTCGCTGCATTTCTTGAGCCAGGTTGAGTTCATCAACACTGGGATTCGCTAGTGTCACTGCTCAGAGATAAAAACACAAATGTGCTGTTATAAAACAACTCACTTTTAACATGCTCATTATGTAATTGTAATGGGCAGTCTTGTGTAAGCTCTTTATGAGGTAGGATTATGTGAAGAGGAGCTTGAGTCTAGGGATGTGGTATCCAAAGAAAAGTATCGATATCGAAATTTTAATATGGAACTTTTTTTTATCTAATAATAATAATTTCAACTTTTGCATCACAATTGTATTTTCATATTTATTTAAATCCTGAAAATTGTAATGGTTTTTAATACTTTAAAACAAATTTTAAAAGATGCTTTTTCAGTATCCAACTTCTTAAAAAACTTCCATAAATCACCTCTGGGAGGTGCCATTTTTTTAAAACTAGAGTCGTCGATTATATACTCTATCAAGATAGCTAATTAACTATTGAAAAATAATAAAAGAATGGACGCCCTGCCATGCTTCATCTGCTTAAACAACGCACATAAACGTTTCTGTTTAATTTGCTTGGGGCACCTTTAAGTTTAGTGAGTTCATCGAGCTCTACAAAAGCTTCTTTTGCTTAGTTTGTGATGACCATACTCATTGATAAAGGTATAGTAGACTGTTCGCCCCTTGACCCGTCAGATATCAGTCTGTATTGATAAACAAAGATGAAATAACACCTATGAATTATGATGAGCTAGAAGAGATTTTTAATTTAGCAGCGCGTCTTACTACCCGTTCGGGTTATACGCTTAAGTACTAATTACGCTAATGGATCAGGAATTGGGAAGGTTGAATTTAGAGGAAGTGAACCCGCATTTGCGTGGAGGGAGAGTGGAAAACCATTTAGGAAAAACCACCCCCAGTTCACCCGACCGAGATTCGAACCTCGATCTCCCCGTCCTCGGCAGTCGGGCTCAACACGACTAGCGCGTTAGCCAACTACGCCACCGAGGCGGGTTAGAAGAGATTGAATGCTAGAGTTGCTTCTTGCTTGTCATGCAGAAAATGAGAGGATTGAGAAATAGTGTAATTTAGTCTTCCTTCGCAGTCCACCCTAGTAAACATTTAATCCTAGCACGAGTTAAGATGACAAAACAATTGTTTCTTTTGATACTGTTCCGATACTGAAGTGTGAGTACTAATACCAGTAAAAGTATCGAGTAAAAAAAATAATACTAGTATCGAAAGGAAAATATCGATACTTTTTTCCACATCCCTACTTGGGTCTCTAACTGAACCTAGCTTTGTGGAAGCTGTTCCATTGACTCGAGAAGGATATTTGTGTTCTTTCTCTAGTGAAACCAGTTTTTTTTTAAAATGGCCCTTGATGGCACCAAGGGATCCCCGTGTTAAAGGATTCAAGTAATGATGGGAAAAAAGTATAGATACATTACTAATATCGATATTTTCCTTTCGATGCTAGTATTTTTTTACTCAATACTTTTACTTATATTAGTACTCACACTCCGGTATCGAAAGAAACAACTTTTTTGCTGTCTTCGCTTATGCTGAGATAAAATGTTTACTAGACTGTGGAGGAAAAACAAATTACGCTATTTCTCAATTCTCACTCATTTTCTGCATGGCCTGATGCCTGACGGGGCAAGTGGCAACCCGTCTACTACCTCTTCCTTCATCGATGCGCAAGCACAATCATCACAAACTAAACCAAATAAACTTTTGCAAAGCTCAATCATTATAATTTTCAGTGTATAATAAATATGAAAATACAATTATGATGCAAAAGTTGAAATTATTATTACTGGATAAAAAAAAATCCAGAATAAAATTTTGATACAGATACTTGCTGCTATCAATACCAGTATAGTATCAATATAATTCTTCTAATATTTTTATTGAGTACAGTACCAATACTTTTCTTTCGTTACCACATCTCTTGATTCAAGCTCTCCTAATGAGTGCAGTCATTTTAACTTGGAGGATGCGGGTCTGTCTGTTTGTGACCCCGACCTATTCAATCGATAACATGTGCTTTAAGATCCTCCACCAAGTGATGTTTACTGGCCTGTCTGGCCTCATATTTTTAAATTCATCGGGTGCATTATTTGTCGTCGTTTCAAGCGGCATTTACTACTCATCTGGTCATTTAGACTTCAAGTTAAAAATGTGAACCATATTACTCTGTCCAAAAAGATGATATACTGTTCCTGGTTTTTTCCGCCACCATCCTGATTATTACTGGCTTGGGATGAGGAAGGTAGCTTAGAAGAAATACACCTGCACTAATAGGGAGCAGGGATGAGAAAAACTTTGCCAAGATTCAAACTTCAACCCTTCTGTCAATCCAGTCTACTGTGAAAGTGACACCTTAGCCTGTGTAACCACTGACAGAGGGAAGAAAATACCTCGGTGAACATGAGTAATATTTAATTTAACAGTGCTACCAATTAACAAAGAGGATCACATCTAACACTGCTGCCACTGGAAAAAAAAGTTATCTTTTGATGCTTTTACTTACACCGTGATTTTGGTTGGAAGAACAGTAGAGAAAATTCAAACATATTTATTTGCGGCCAACGTTGATGACATTTTACTCTATTATTTGTGTTTTTCTATAGGTATTGATAATATCTATCAAAAATGACAGATGCAGATAACATGACTTAATGTATGAATATATTAAAATTGCTTTAGTAACTAACTTCTACTGTTCTACAATTTTTTTAAAGGTTTGTCTTGGAGAATAAAAGTTAAAAATAAAGATTGATTTAGTTTAAAAAATTATGTATTCATATTTGATTTATATACAGAAGAAGAATATATATATATATACACACACACACACATTACCCACAAATTAAGTAAATATTTTTGTGACAGTATCCACTGAAAATACTAATATGAAAGGTGCAACTATTAATGATTGTAATTAAGTTAATTTTTTTTAATAAAGAAAATTAAAATGTTTCAGTCAGGTATATGTTAGGTTTAAAAAAAATACATTAAAAATAGGCACCTGATATTCTTATTTTGGGTTTTTCTCCCTCCTCCGATAGTTTTGTATTACCCTAAAATGTCAAATTATTTCTAACAATAGCAGTCATACATTTTAATCACACACCTTTTTAGGGAAAAATTTGCTTTTATGCTAATTATTAAGTTTGTTCATATTTTGTAGCCCTGATGTCAAATGAACACAATATATTTTACAATTATCACATTTTCGTTTTTTGCTAAAGAAATAAGTAATGGTTTAAGGGGTAAAGCAAAGATTTTTAATCAGACATTACCATGGTTTATAATCCTATGACAAGCCACCCAGCATAAGTGTTTTATGTTACATAGATAAAAGATTAATGACAAATACAATGTACAGCAGGCACGTCAAACTCATTTTTGCCACATAAGAAAAGTTGCAATGTGTTGAGGGCCGCTTTTAGAAATATGTAAAATAAAACTCTTTTTTAGGATTATTTTAAAAACATAGTGCTTATACTTGATATTATGTTCACATATATAAATCTACATAATATTATTATTAGGTGTTCTGTCTTATGACAGGTCCATTCCTTTTGTCAGTGAAATTAGAATGCCAATGCGCCTGTCCCCTGCCTCCTCCTCGAGTTCCCAGAATTTTTTTCTTTCCTTAAAGTCGCCTAATATCTGAATGGTCCTTTTTCCTAAGCTTCTCTTTCCCTCAACCTTTCCTTCTATGATGTCATGCAAAAGACAGTGCCTCCTAAGGATGTGTCCGATCCAGTATGCTTTGCGCCGAAGAATCACATCCAAAATGGTTCTTTTCTCAGGACGTCTTCATTTGTCACCCTGTCTGTCTACCCAATTCTCTCAAGTCTTCTCCAGCACCACATTTCAAAGCTCTCCAAGTATTTCTTTTCCATCTTCCTGAGATTCCAAGTTTCTGCTCCAAATTTCATCAATTTTAAACTCAATTTGCTGGTAAGTAGTAACCTCGTCTTGTTGAAAGCTTCCTTGGCCGTGACGATCCAGGACCTAATTTCTTTAGTGCAGTCCTTTGTCAGCAGACTTCCCAGGCACTTGAACTGCTCTTTTTTCCAACTCCTGATTTCCAATTTTGATTTTCAGTGGCTCTTCATTTTTTGAAATCACCATCACTTCTGACTCCTCAATGTCGATCTTCATGTCATATCTTCTCCCTATCACCTGCAACTCTTCTTTATTTCTGGCCAGCAATGCTAAATTATTGTTTTGATGATGCGTCCTATCCTGAAATTACTAGGCCCTTCCAGAGCTTCCCTGATCAGCCACTCTCCATACAAGTTGAACATACTGGGTGATAAACAGCATCCCTGTCTCACTCCTCTTACTATCTCTGTGTTGTTGTTCTCTCCATCATTCAGCCTCACCTTCACTCGCTGTCCTAAGTACAGGTTTGCAATCAGCCTTTTGTCCCTCTAGTTGATGCCGATCTTCGAGTATTTCCATCAGTTTCTTCCATTTCACTTTATCGAATGCCTTTTGCCAGTCATGAAACCAATATAGACTTCTTCCTTGACTTCCAGTGCTCTTTCTGAAATTATTATCAGCATACTCATGGCATCTTTAGTTTCTTTTCTTTTTCTGAATCCAAATTGTTCTTCTGCCATCTCAATTTCTATTTTCTGTTCAATCAGCTGTTGAGTATTCTTGCCTCGATCTTCCCCACAAGAGATTAGGCTGATGATCTTGTGGTCACTACATAGCATACTTGAAATAAAAAAATATTCCAAAATAAATATTTGTTTATATACAAGAGGTTGCATAATATATTATATTAATAAATAATTAAACATCAGAAATAGAAAAATTAACATGATAAAATAATAGTTTTTTTAATTGTTTTATACCATATCATTTTTAGTGGACACCATTCTATTGTTTTCCAGATATAAAATCATCAAAATTTGGTCTAATGTCTAGAGCTGATGTAATTTTCAAAATTGAAGATAGAGTTGATCAGTTAATCTTGATCTGCCAACTGATATACCAAATGTCTGTACTTTCATCGATAACAATAAAGCAGGACTCAAATTTCAATATTAATAAACTATACTTGTCTCTTAGATTATAGCTATTTTATCGATTCTTCTAGATACAGAATTTTGACTTAAACTTTTAATTTTGTTATTTGTTTTGGACACAACACTTCCACTGTTTTATTTGAGCGTGAATAAATTCCCCCTCAGTAAATGGTTTTGATTTACTCGTGATTAAATGTGATATTAGATAACTAGCTTTTAGAGCAACTGCATAATCTGAAACAGGTTTGACATAAACACAGGTTATTTTTGAAAAACTAATTTCAATTATTCCAACTACTTTTCACAAAGTTTTGCAATGTATCGGGCATAGTTTGATTTGTGATTTGTATCATAGTGCTATTTTAAGATATAATATTCCTTACAAACTGTAATAGAATTCCTACATATTAGGTATAATATTTTACTCTTCACTGTGATTTCTCTTGAAAACTTTTTATTTTCTTCTTCAAAAGATCTTCCTTTATTCATATTAGTACTTTGACATAATGTTTATCATATACTGATTTAACTAAAGACAAGTAAAACACAAAACTCACTACACTTCTCCTCGTAGAGAAGCTGATCTGTAAAGGGAGATAAAGCCGGCCACAAAGGGACAGAGAATTTTCATTACAATAACGTAGGTAGGGTTTAACAATAGTTATCCAAACTGTAAACGCCTCTGAATGTAGTGTCACGCATGCAACAACTGGAAATTCATCAGTCCAAAATTCCAGTGCCAAATATTTTTTATTTTTATTTTCAAGGGTCGGAGGGCAAACCTTTTGATGGCTGGCCACATGCGGCTAGCGTGTTTGACATGCCTGATGTACAGTGTAGTGATAGGAAGACATAAACCAAAGATTCTAATGTAGGGATCAGCAACCTTTTTGGGGCCTTTATTGACTCACTAACTTATCAAAGGTCATTCATAGTTTCCGCTATCTACTTTTTTTTTCTTCTGTGTTTCTTATATTCATTCTTTAAATGAAATATTTCCTCAAATACTTAATATGTCCCCAGTCTTAGGGGGAAAAATCAGAATAAATAAAATGTGTATTTTAATACTAAATTGTTTAATTTTTTTTAACATTGCAGATTATGACCGATCAAGGTTATTTTGGTCAAACTCAAATATTATTAGAACTCACTAAATATATTTTTGGGTTAGAAGAACCAAAGATCAACTATTAATGGCAATGTAGTTTTCTTAAGCAATCGACTAAAAATACCCCGAGATTTACAAGATGCTGACCCCTGTTTTAATGATATGGTTAAATTTAAGAACTCAACAAAACTCAAGAGTAAAGTATTGAAAAAAATTAGGCCTAATATAAATTAGAGAAGGGTTTAATCCAATTTTTCTTGAATTTGAATCTTACATTTTCAAAAATGAAACTAGTAAAAATTAATCTTGGTTTCGTTTGGGAAGTTTCTTGAGAAAGTTTAAGAGAGTTTGAAAATATGCCATGCTTAGAAGAACAAGGACAATTTTAAGTGGATTAATTATTTCCAAACAATTTCATAGTTATATTTTGATCGTTCTTAAACCTTTTGAAACCAAAATAAATAAATAAATATTTTCACTACACATGTTTGGACAATTTACTTTACCAATTAGCCTACTATAAAAATTGGGACTTTCAAATCAAGGCCTTTAAATTTGGATTTGAGATAACTTTTTGGGTATTCTTTTGAATATTGAATGCAATAGAATTGGAACGTTTCTCTAATATTAATTTATAGGTGGGGTTTCAAAACCTACTTTTGCTAGTCAACTAAAGAAACAAACTTGAAACATAAAAAACCCCACAGAAGTAGGCCTACCTATGTGCTAGAATTGTATAAATAAATATTAGAAATATTTTACCCAGAGAGTGCAGAAAAACAGAAGAATGCACAAACCCGAATACTTATCAGTCTTAGATATGAAAACCCATAAAAAAATACTAAATGTTTATCTGTCCATATTACTTATTTTATGCAAAGTGACAAAATGTCATTAAAAAAAAAAGAAGAAAAAATTCAGTCACAATCTTGTTTGATCATACCATCTCTATCTTTAGAAATATTTTGGTTGGCTTGATCATTTTCAAATTCGACAAAATCATCAAATAAACTTGGCCATGCTTCAGTATCATCGTAAGAGCTAAGGTCTTCACCTACAACTTCTGAGAAATTGAGGAACATGTTCCAAGTGTCACGCGGTATACCTCTGACGTGTGGGTGGCTATCCAAGAAGAACAACCAACGAGACAGAATGGCTGGCTCACGAACAGAAAACACTAGTCGCCACAGGCACACGGCCATTTCAGAAGGTAGGATGCGTTGGCCGGATTCAGAGTCCAGCCCAAAACGAAACGTAAAGCGATACAAGTCCTTAAACATATCCGGGTTTTTAGCGACCTCCGCCACTACCTCTGGCAAACGAGCCTGTATAGCTTTGGTGGAGTCTGCCCTAAGCGCGCGGCAACCATTCACAAACTCCGGTCTCGTGAACCGGCACATCTGTTCTGCGTTAAACCGCCAGGCCAAAACAAGGACCTTAAACTCGTCTGGCGAGACGTTCAGATCAACACAAAGACGCTCTATGCCATCGGCTAGCATGGCGTCTTCATTATTATCTTTATACTGTTCAAACAGAGTGTTTAGTTTTGACTCTGAGGCCTCCTTTCCTTTCCCCTCGCTAGCACTTGTGGAGCGACCCAAAGGAGGAATCCTGCTGTAAAACGTCCGTGACATCTTGTCCCTATGCAAGCTGCCAAAGTTGTCACTTCCGACCACAGGAAAACCTGATATGCCTGCACTCTTGCTGTTACCATTAACTTGAGATTCCACTACAGTCCCGGGCAAGTTTTGAATATCTCGAGAGGAATGGAGAATGCCACATAATTCTTTCTCTATAAACACATACACAATTACAAATAACAATTTATTTGATTTAGGATAGGCTACATGAATTTATATACTAATTGACACTGTACAGTAAAATTATATATCTTTTATGATATTCATAATTTAAAATTCTTTAAAAGTTTAATTATTACACATGAATATATTTAAGTGTATTTTTTGGCTACTATTTTTATGTTTTATTCAAAATGAACAAACTACAGTAAAACCCCACTAAACCAAATCCCTATAGTCCAAAATTCTGGCAAATCCGAACTTAATTTTAGGAAAAAAAGGGTAAAAACAAACTAAGTAAAATTAAATATATTTTATTGTTTAACAAATTCAAAAGTTAAAGAGAATTTGTAAGAAACACTGATAATAAATGTTTAGTATTTATAAGTTATGTTTTAGTCAATACAATGTGTTTCCTATAACTAAAAATTACTACAGTAGGCCTACTATAAAAATATGTAAATTGTAAATGTAAAACTAGTATATCTATTACATTTTATACATCAAACGAATGTACATTTTATAAAACAAATTAAACTGTAACTAACATTTTTTGAAAGTATTCTTCCCCTTAATCCAAACGAACTTCAATCCTAATTATCTCAGATTAACAAGGTTCAACTGTAGCTTGTAGAATTATTATCACTACACAATTATACAAACATTCAATGTGCATTTATTTTTACCAAATAGGTTTTGTTAAACTTGGTCAGTATTGGACATAACATTTAAAAAATATTTTTAAAGTAATTTTTTTTAGCATCACGTCTTACTACCTACCAGTAGGGGTGGGTTATACACGCATGTACTAATTACGTTAATGGTTTTAGGGATAAAGAAGTTTATATCTATTGGAAGTGTACCTGCTTTTGCATGGAGGGAGAGCGGAAAACAATTTTGGAAAAACCACCCTCAGTACACCCGACCGAGATTTGAACCTTGATCTCCCACTCATTGGTAGTCTAGCATACTGTGAGAGTAGCACCTTAGACCATGAGGCCACCAAAGCGGGGTTTAAAATGTTAAAAGATATTCTCCCCATTTGTATCAATTACATTCGACCAAGTGTTTACGACACTTCGACTCACCTTCCTTGTCCTTCTCCAGGGAAGAGATTGTGGACGGGTTAGGAGGCACAGGGACTTTGAAACAAGAAAAACAATTTCCCATTGGTTGTCCTTCGAAGATTGTCTAGTTCTAACTGGTATATCTTTGTTGATATTCATGAAGACGATTCCAGCTAGAGAGCCAAGTCTTGCCAGGATCTATTGTCTGTCACCTTTCTTTGATGAACAGAATCTAGAATTGAATAGCATCTAATGTAGTTAACATTTTAAAAATTATATTTTAAAAACATTTAAGAGCTTGATTAGGGTATAATTCATACATAAAAATGGTATTTTACTTTCCCCACAATAAATTAACTTTGGGTTTGTTTCCAAAAGACACTAAATTATGTCTGAATTTATTTGTTGAAGACTGCAAATTCAGTAACGGAACTCAATATCATAGCGATTAGCAATCAAAATTAAACACAGTTGTAACATTATTTCCATAAAAACTTTTTATTCAATAATTTATTAAAATATGCACAGTAAATGTTTTTGACTATTTTTCAAAACACAAAACAAAGCTTTATTTCAATTACCTTAGAGGCAACAAATTATTTAAAAGTCTGATAGTTGAGGATGTAGACTACACATTCTTCTGGGTAGAAATATGATTATTTTAATTAATTGACACAAAAGTGATTCTGCCTTAAGATGATATGTTAACATTGCTTGTTAAGAATAATAATGATAATTTTAATGTGATGTAAAACTATTGATGCATGTACATTGATTATATGAGGGTAGAAGTTTAGTAAAATGAGGATTGAATAGGTTCAAGCTATTGTTTTTGTTTTGGTGCTACATATTTTACTTTCAGAGTCTCTAAAATCAAAATCAGGGATGTGGAGACGGAGTCGGTAATTTTTTTAAGTTAAGTTTTAAGTTTTTACCGACTCTGGCTTAAAAATAAAAACTTATAGTATTATAACAATATTTTATACTTAGGACTAATATTAAATGTAACTTAGATTGACAAATATATTCAAACATAAATTCACAATTTCAAAAAAGCTTACCATGAAATAATCTATATTGGGGCATTTTACTGCAGTAAATTAGTTATTACTAATTAATGGCCTACATTAGCAATTTATGAAGGGGTCTAAGTCGGACAGTAAAAAAATAGTGGAGTTGGAGTCGAAGGCTTGGTGTACCAACTCCAGAGCCCTGGTCAAAATATTTACCAGTGGTTGATATAATACCTAAACACGCCGTTTCCTTAGGGGGTAGGCAAGAAACTGAGCATATAGCTCAAAATACAATAACTTTGTACTTAACCCATCCTCACTAGCTTTCTCCACACTTTCCTATCCTTGAATACTCACTTTGCTTCAACAACATCCATACACCGAGTCATACATGCTCTTTTATTCTTAAAACTCTTAACGTTTCTCTTTTTCACACATTTGTCTACAACATTAGCCACGTCTTACATGGCCCACCCCTTTGGATCCACACACTTTACCTTCATATGTATGCTTTGTCACTCGATCCACACTCATCCTCTCAACATGCCCAAACCAAAATAAGACACTTCTTTCACATTGACCTATTGGATTCCCTTTCAAACCGCACTCTTTCAGCGCCCATACATTACTGACTGTCCATACGAGTTGTTCCACATACATGTCTTAGATATCTCATTCCAACCGCATTCACCTTGCTCTAGTGTTTCTCCTGACAAACCCACGCTTCACATCCATAAAACAATGTTGGTCTTAACACACAGTTTATACTGATACCTTTGCCTCTTTCGATACTACTGATACCTTTGCCTCTTTCGATACTACTTAATTCTTTGCAATAGTCCACCTAAATTCAACTAATCTCTGAGATGCATTCACCCGTCTGTTGATTTTGCCATCCATCCTATTTTTACAGAACATTCTGAACAGATACACAAAATCATTCACTTGTTCTTACAGTTTTCCATTTATATTAAGCTGACAAACATTTCCTGATCTGTCGTTTTCAAAAACTATCATCTTAGTTTTGTAAGTTCATTTAGACGAAGATCCATTCTGTCTGTCGCCTCATTCAAACAATTTAACACGTTCTGCAAGTCACTTTCCTTCTCAGCCATTAATACGGCATCATCTGCATATAACAAACACTCTCACATTTACATTGTCCTGTGTCCTCACAAGCATCCCTCATACACTTATCCATGAATACTTTAAGGTCATTCGACCATCAAAATTTTATTGCATTATTTTACTAAGTGTATGAATATAAGTTATAAATATTGATTCAATGATTT